>JAOPHQ010006642.1:57500-62219 GCA_030340625.1 Merluccius polli
TTTGTTAGCTGAAGCGATCCCCCCCCCCCCCCCCCGAACGCCGGTTGTTGTGTTGGTTGGTGTCATTAGAGAGCCGCGGCCCCCCCAGGCCCCCCTGCTGACTCCGCCCATGTCTTGCGTGGAGACTTTGGCGTTCTGCCGCCGCTTCAGCAGCACCGGTTGGGGACCCTTTCCCCAATGGCCTACGATGTCCTCAAACATGGACCTTCAGCCAAAAACATCATTATTATATTAAGAATTTGAAGGAGAATAGCAGCTAAGGACTTGGATTTGGCAATCTTCGGCAAAACGACGAGACTACCATAAATTAATATCTGTTTATTATTCACAATAGTAATAATAATAATACAACTTGGAAGCCAACTTCCTGTCATTGTGATAAGTTCAACATCTCCTGTGGATTCGTTTTTGATTGGTTATAGGCCTACTGGTGACCACACACACACCGGGTGTGGTCAACATTTTAATCAGATGTACGCATTGGAAAATATCATTCAACCGATTTTAATTCGATGTCCGTCTCTTGAAACGTCAAACATTCAACAGAAATCTCAAAAAGGACAAAGGCAATGAATCATTTACACAATTCTTCAACTGAGGTAGTGTGTGTGTCTGAGGGGGGGGGGGGGGTAATGAGAGGCGATCCCGGTTAGAGGAACGGTTGTTCAGCACCCTGAGGTGGCGTCCCGCAGGGCGCCCAGCACCCCGAGAGCGGACTCCACGCAGCCGTCCAGGTTGGAGTGGGTGAAGCCGTCGCCTCCGCACACCAGCAGGGGCTTGTCCAGGAGGGTCATGTGACCGGGGGAACCTGGGACCGCCGTAAGGACCTGTGTGTGTGTGTGGGGGGGGGGGACAGAAGGGCATAGGTTACGTGTGTGTGTGTGTGTGTGTGTGCATTCATATCCACTGCTTCATGGTAGTTCTTCTCAGTGATGAAGATGGAAGAATAGGCCTATGCTGTGTGTGTGTGTGTGCATTTGTTTGTGTGTGTGTGTGTGTGTGTGTGTCGTGTATTTTCCCGCCATGTATGCCCACCGGCGGTCTCCCCAGGTGTGTGTACACCTCAGAGCGGCGCTGTTGTTCGCGGTCCCTGCTGTTGTCTTGAACGTATGGATATTCAATAAACAAGTTAAGGGTGGTCCTGCAGATCCGCGGGCGCAGCACGGTGCTGAGGGGGCTGCCAGCTTTAGGGGTCTGGACCCGATGGGCTCTGGGGGGGACCACCCATAGTTCAAACGTATGCAGCACTCATGGTATGGCGAGACCAGCTGGCCCCAGCTATCCATGCTGTACACCACAAAGGAGAGCTAAAACCCAGCAATGATGGCGCACTTAGAAACTTGTTCTGTACCGACGGGGATATACTGTTGTTTTACTTTCTACTGACAAATGTTACTTATTGTGCGTCGCTTTGGACAAAAGCGTCTGCTAAACGCCCTCAATGTAAATGTAAAATGTTCTTATGTACTGTATAGGGCTTGCACATTGCAATGATCGCCTCCATTTTGGAAGCATAGGAGCATTTGTAATGTTAGTTATTGTGTTGGTAGTCACGTTTTTTTTAGTCGCCGTTTAGTAATGAATCGTGACATTATTTGTCATTATGGGTCATTATTCATTATTCGTGTCATTATCGCTGTGTTTTTAAAACTGCCGTAGCGGTAAAACAAAGTGAGCCTCGGTTGCGATATGATGATGATTTAGTGTTATTTTACAGTGCTGCAACTCTGAAGTCCTCTCAATATGGCGGCGTGAGTATCGTCAGTTGAATAACAGAGAGGAAGAGTGGTAAATGTGGGCGGGGCCGGTGGGCGAGGTGTCTGCACGCTGAAGACAGCTGTAACCTTCGACCCTGAAAAGACACAAGTCCACAAACGACTTGATGTGTGTGTTCAGATCCGCAGAACACCGTCTTATCAACCATCCTCAAACGTCCCTCATTGTCTCTCTCCCTCTTTTCTCTCTCTGATTTCTTTGATTTGTCTCTCTCTCAAGAACGCAGGGAGACGTCCGCCCCGTCTGTCCCACCATAGACGTGTCTTTGTCCCGGTCATGGAGACGTGCTTATGGTGGGAGAGATTGGGGACGGTGGTGGTGGTAAATACTGAGTCAGTATTCTGGGGAACTGGGGAACAGTGTCAATGCAGAACCTCCACAGGCTAGATTTAAGTACAAGATTAACCAATGAGTCAGTAAACCGCAGACACACACGCGCACACGCACGCACACGCACACGCATGCACACACACACACACACACACACACACACACACACACACACACACACACGCGCACACACACTAGGTCAGGGGTGACGGAACATCTGTGTAGGAGGCTGTGGCCACAGGCCAGGACCCTGTGGAACGGTGTGTGTGTGTGTGTGTGTGTGTGTGTGTGTGTGTGTGTGTGCGTGCGTGTGTGTGTGTGTGTGTGTGTGTGTGTGTGTGTGTGTGTGTGTGTCTGTGTGTGCGTGTCTGTGTGTGCGTGTGTGCGTGTCTGTGTTTGTGTCTACGATGAGAGTGTATGGTTTTTTTTTGTGTCTTTGTGTATTTGGATGTGCGCGAGCATGTGTTTGCGTGTTTGTATGCTTGTGCAAATGCTGTTTGTGTATTTGTGTGTGTGTATATTTGTGTGTGCGTGTGTGTGTGTGTGTGTACATGTGCCGTGCCAAACTGTGTGGGTGTGCTTAAACTGAGAGCGAGAGCGAGAGTGAGAGCGAGAGCGAGAGAGAGAGGGGAGAGAGAGAGAAAGGAAGAGAGCGAGAGAGATTAAGTGTACCCATATTTATTTATGACTATTCAAATATATATTAATACTGCAAAAAAAAAGAGTTATTCACCCCCTACATGCTAAACGAACCGCATTTAGTGAGCGCTTTTCAGACCGGCGGCCACTCAAAACGCTTTCATATTTCCGCCTCACATTCACCCCTTCACACACACACACACACACACACACATTCATACACCGGCGGCGGCGGCAGCGGCCACGCAGCCGGGTCGTCCGGAGCCGGTAGGGTGAGGCGTCTCGTTCAGACGAATACGAATACTGTCGATATTTGTGTGACAGAAAAAAAAAAGTCATAACTGAATAACTCGCCGATAGCTGCCCTCTCGGTCAGATCTTCTTTGACTAAAACCGATTAAATAAAAATATATCACATAAACAAACAGCAAAACGAACACAGAGCGAGAGGGACGTGGGAATGTGCCCAGTACACTAAGAACTGGTGTACTGGAGACTAAAGGACTCATATGACTCATAGGAGTCATATGAGTCCTTTAGGGATCTGATTTGACTGTTTACACGGTGGCCGGATCAGATTTCAGATTTCAGACATCGGCTAAAGGAGCGAATTATGAAAGCGGACCCAAATCAGATTCACAGACACCGGATTGAATCCGACGTGTGCTGCTATTCAAACATCGACTCTTATGTCCCGTCTGATTTGGACCACTTCGGTCTGCCATGTGAACGTGGCCATATTGGGGAGGAAATACTTTCCGAGTCCTAAGTACCTAAGTGATTCCAAGTATCGAGTCCCCAGGACTCTGAGGTACGCTGCGGACGGATAAACAGGAAGTACACTTGAAAGGGAAACAAATTGCTGTCATTTTTCCTCTTTTCTCGGTACGCGACACCGTCCGCCCGTCTCTGTACGTTATATACAGGTTTAACACACACCGACTGTACGCTTCCTACGGCGCGTGCGTGTTTACAGATGCTTAAATAGCGGCACACGCATGTACACAAACACACACACACACACACACACACACGTGCACACGGCGCGCGCCGCGGGTGTACAGTACAGCAGGATGGGCGTTTATGAACAGTGTTTGCTTGAACATATCTCACGATAACGCAAAAAATGTAAACCAGAAGAGACAGAGGGCTCAGGGTTCGCACGCTTATTCTCCCCATTACATTTTAAAAACTTTCCTTTAAGACTTTCCCATACATTCATGAATTTCAGCGGCGTCATGGATAAACAAGCTTTACTTGACTTTGTCTGCTGTGACATTGTAAACTCGCCCTGAAAGTGTAAGTAGCAGTGGATCCGCACAAAAGAAAAAAAGGCAACCGCCACACGGCGTCTCCGACCGATTTTCACCTCACAACTCCTCTAATTGACATTTCCAAATGTACATAATTTTTGGGTTTGGAATTTCCATTACTTTTCCAAACTCGTTTCCGTCACTGTGGGAACCCTGGGTTGTATCCAAGGGCGTCAGTTTGCTTTTAGAAGTGGTGGGGAGGGGGGGGGGGGGGGGGAGTGCGCGATTGTCGACGGGGGGAGGGGGGGGGGAGGGGTGCGCGATTGTCGACGGGGGAGGGGGGGGGAGGGGTGCGCGATTGTCGACGGGGGAGGGGGGGGGGAGGGGTGCGCGATTGTCGACGGGGGAGGGGTGCGCGATTGTCGACGGGGGAGGGGGGGGGAGGGGTGCGCGATTGTCGACGGGGGAGGGGGGGGGGGGCGCGATTGTCGACGGGGGGAGGGGGGGAGGGGTGTGCAATTGTCGACGGGGGGAGGGGGGGGGGGGGCGCGATTGTCGACGGGGGAGGGGGGGGGGGGGGGGGGGAGTACGCGATTGTCGACGGGGAGGGGGGGGGGGGGGGGTCGCAATTGGTTTGCACATTTTTAAAAGTGGTGGGGGACAAAATTCAAATTATAAATAGTGGTGGGGACATGTCCCCCCCGTAATCTTACGCCTATGG
>JAOPHQ010006643.1:0-12500 GCA_030340625.1 Merluccius polli
AAAAAAACCCACCTCAAAGCCAGCCACAACCAAAGCACTGTCGTCAGCCCCGTCACCAGCCCCGTCACCAGCCCTGTCCTCACCACCAGCCCTGTCCTCACCACCAGCCCTGTCCTCACCCCCACCCCAAACCTTGTCTCCAAACAGCACAGCTCTGTCCAGTCCGGGCCTCCCGTTGCCTGTCAACAGAGTCCCGAAGGCTAAAAAGGGCTTCCGCTTAGCGGTAGACCCCCAGTGGAAGAAGACCAAGGTAGAGCCCCTAGACAAGGGGATGCCTACTTCACTAGACTTTACAGGACCTACATTGGATGGAAAACCCATCCCACTGATCCTCTGTGAGTACTGTGGCCAGCTTTTTGACACTCGCAAGGGTCTGTCTTGCCACGTCCGCGCCCATCTACGCCAACTCGGCATCGCCTGGACGAGCAAGTCGTCGCCCATTGACCTCCTCCGCGAGCTGATGGGAAAGGAAGTGTCTGGAGATGGCACAGATCTATCCTCAGGCAAAAAGGGAAACTCACAGACTCGTAAGTCATGAACGCCATGGTATTGCACAGTGAAGCTGTTTGTGTCCATTTAGCTTATCAACAAATTGTGTCACATTGCAAATGTAAATGTGTAAAGCCCAACATTAGCCTGAAATATACATGTAAGCTGAAATATACGTGTAAGCTTTTTAATAAGGGTAAATGTAAATGTATAACGCCATTATGAGTTCTGTAGTGCTGCAGAGATGCCCTGGCCTACACATGTTCTTTTGTTTGGTACAAACCCCAACAAATGCCACATCATGATTTTATTTTTTATTTTTTTCAGTGAAAATGAAAATTGTGATGCAGAAATAATCTTTCAGCCCTGACTGTCAATTACTGATTGCTTCAGAAAGCTTACTATTTCTTCCGTCCTTCCTCTGTTGCCCTCCACATCTTTAGCTTCATTCTGTGAGCTTTGTGGGTTTGAGTTCAACCACCGGAAGGCCCTGGCCAGCCACGCACGGGCCCACCTCCGGCAGCTCGGTGTGTCCGAGTGGAAGTCGGATGGGACCAAGGGCTCTCCCATTGAAATGCTCAAAGAGTGGATCCAGAAAGAGCCCACCAAGGCAGCGGAGATAACCCAGCGCTATCTCATGGGAGACCTCTTTATCAAGAAGGTAGGATTTCAGCAGGATTCATGGGGCTTTTGATCCATTTTGAGAGGCGACAGTAGCTAAGGGGGTAGGGGAGGCATCGCTACTGGAGCGGAGGGCGAGTCCTATAGCCTCCTGGCTTAAGGGTCTTGTTGTCCTTGAGCAAGACAAATGATAAGAAACTGATCTCTGAGCTGGTTTTTACCTTGTTTAATCAATAAATCAAAACCTTTATTTATTCAGGGGAAAAATATATATTTGTGATATCCCTGATTACAGTGTAAGTTAAGAACAGTCACAGATGAACAAAACCCAAATAAAGCATGACGCATCACTGACATCGTTGACTGTGTGTGAATGTTTGCATTTCTTTAAAATGATTACGGTAATCGTAAAACTCTGCAGTATAAATACTTTACATATTTACTTTTGTTTGAATGTACTATTCATTTGTAACTTTGCAAATCATATCAACAAAGTAGAACTGTTTAAAATATTCCTACTGCTGTGTGTCATAAAATGTAAGTTCTACTTTTTATTGCATTGGTAATTCATTGATTGCTTTATTCATATGGTATTTAATCTATGGTATTTAATGTCATCTGTAATCTATTTAATCAGATTGATACGTCATCAACCCGGTTATGTTCCTCCATTCCCAGAGACCTCCTCAATCTCCTGCTCCCCCCACGGAAGCAGACCCTGTGGCTGCCAGGGGCCCTGAGCCTCTGGGGCTGCTGCCTGGGCCCAGGGCTGGCAGGGAGCTCTTGGGGGCAACTGGTGAGTCACCAAAAGCCACTCGGGAGCTGTCAAACGTGGAGAGGGGACTTATTCAGAAGCAGTTGGTCTTCAGTGATGTCAAAGTGCCTTCCCCAAGCCGTAAGAGACGATGGAAATAAACAAGCCAAGTCAAAGAGAAATAATGGAACATGAAATAAAGAAATTGTGTTTTTTTTTTCAGGAATCCATCCCCCAAAACTGCAAGTGGCTACAGGGCAGGACAATTCGTACGGCAGCCCCCAGCAGCAGCAGCCACGACCTGGGAACATCCCCGCTCTCCTGCCCAACCCCCCACTCACTCCCCTGGTCAAACTAGTGGGCAAAGTCTACTCCCTTAAGTGCAGGTCAGTGTGCCGAAACTTTAATGTCAATGTCATCAATTGCCTTTTCTGTGCAGACTAGATAGATAGAAGTGTGCATGTTTAGTTCATTGTTCATACTACAAGTTTACTGTGTGTGTGTGTGTGTGTGTGTGTGTGTGTGTGTGTGTGTGTGTGTGTGTGTGTGTGTGTGTGTGTGTGTGTGTGTGTGTGTGTGTGTGTGTGTGTGTGTGTGTGTGTGTGTGTGTGTGTGTGTGTGTGTGTGCGTGCGCGTCTAGGTTCTGTGACCAGGTGTTCCAGGGGCCCCTGTCGGTTCAGGAGGACTGGATAGCGCATCTGCAGAAACACATCCTGAAGCTGGGCTACAAAGGCAAAGCCTCACCCTCCCCTGCGGTAGCCATGTCCACTCAAAGCATAATAGATCCAGCGGCCGTCTAGTCCAAGTATCCTGGTCGTGAGGAATGTGCGAGGTTAGACTGTCAACACTTTAAAAAAAAAAGTCTAAATGCATGCATGTATATCGCAGATCATTTCATGGGTGCGGATGTATGGTGCGATGGGTGGTCACTGGAAGTGTGTTTACGGTGGCTTGTGGAGCTCTGGTTGTAAACGACTGTCTATTGCTTTCCTTACCTTCCACTTGTGCCGCTGTTTTTGACAAAATGTCAAAAATTGGCAAACATGTTTTTAATATTCACAGCTTCTTTCCCCGGATGTAGAAAGCTGAAAACCGGGTTTGTAAAAAAGATGCATAATACAATGGATGAAATGCAATGAATACCGACTTTTTAATATTTGTTTTAGACATTTTTTCTGACTGTTAACACCATTTTAAAATGTTGCGTTATTGTCTTCAGTCTTGCACTGAAGCTCGGAGAAATGAAGAAAAAAAAAAGCTAACCCCTTTTTAGAGTTTAGTTCACTGTTTTATCCTAATTGTGGAGGGGATTTTTCTGAATTGTGATATTCATAGGTTGAGGAAAAATTATTGATATGTCAGCACTCGTGGATAGGATCCTTGATCTATTTTTAGATCTGTTCCGTCAAAGAAAGTCAGTGTATGATGTTTAGTGTGTCTTAGATGGTTTGCTGTAAAGTAAAGATGCGGAGGAATGTGCCTGTGTTCTTTATTGTATAAAAATGCCATGTCCTGTGTGACCTGTAGAGGGAGTATCTGAGCCACTTAAGAAAACTGACTGGTTTGTTCTTATAAAGTCAACCCATTTATTCACCACTAAACTATTAGACTGTGTGAAGGAGAAATATGCATTCCATATTTGTTTACACCCCGATCCATCTCATCAACACATATAAATGCTGGGAGCATGCTTAACATGCATCATCTCATGTGTTGATTGTCAAAGTATTGGGGAAGTGTCCCATAACATGGTTTTCTTTTTAACTCTTCTGTCCAGGCACATAGGTGCTTGTTCTGCATCAATGATGAATTTCCTGCCTACCATGTACATGTGATAAAAAAGTTTATTTGACTTTTTATCAAATTTTTTAATGGTTTATATTTAAATAAACACAGAAACATGTGATTGAATTTTCTTTTATTTCTATCAAGAAATATTTCTCCAAGAAGTCAGATATTCAAGTCAGGTTTTGCCAACCATAGTCAAGCTAGACAGTTAAGTCAAGGTACATTTGCAGGTTCCACAGTTGATATATTTTATGGGCAACTCTTCCGTTGTAGCCTTTCCCCTGAGCAGTGGTCCCAGACCGGCCCAGACTGCCATCAGTGGAAAAAAAGAGTAAGGGAGCAGAGAGAGAGAGAGTGAAAACAAGAAAGGCCTTTGCAGGAAATGCTGCTAAATGCGGCAAAATCGACAAAATGTTTTTATGCACGGGACGACCAGATGGTTTCTTACACAGAACCACCTGGGAAGTCGTCTGGTAACTGTTTGGAAAACTTTTCCGAACAGGTAACGTTGGCTAACTAGCATTATTGGTAATGCTAGCTAGCTAGCATGGTTATTTTTATCACTGCAAACCTGGTTGTAGCCTCATGAGACCATCCCCATCTCACAAGTTCACATTTGGTTTCTCTCTGGAGATCAGTTTGGCCAGATTTCAATGTACGCTTCAAGTTATGCACTAAAATACTTGGCAGGTGATTGGATGAACCATCTGTCTATCACAGGCTAACTTCAACCAATCAGATAAACAAACCACATGCCGTAGTAGGAGAGTGAAAATATATTTTACTTCGAGAACAGCCTTCAGTGCTGTTCTTTGCTCTTCTTTCAATTAAGAAATACTCTCTAGTTCAGATGACACTACAGCAGCATCTACGCTAACCTCTTGAAGGAGCCGCCATTTTTGTTTTCGAACAAACAGTTGCTTCTCGCTGTCGTCACACCTAGAGATCGCCCCTAGCTGCCAGTAGTTCCTCATAGGACGCTGATTGGTCCGCACCACTGTGGTTCGGACACAAGCGCATAACTTGAAGCCTGGCCAAACCGATCTTCAGAGAGAAGCAGAATTTGAACTCGACTAAGAAACTGGACAATCAGTAATTAAAGTGGTTGTCACCTTTCTAATTTCCTCAGAAACATTGCTGGCACAATTGGCATGTCTAGTCTAGTTAATGTGATCAATATTATTTGACATTTGTGTTTTGTTGAATATTTCAGTCAGTGTGCTCATACTTTGAGGTCATAATTGTATTGTTAAAATTATTGAGACAACGCAATGTCTACTGGCTTCGATGTGCATTGTGTGCGTGCTTGTGTGTGCGCACCAAAAGGTCTGTTATTTAATATTTGTGTTGGTTAAAGGGCTATTTTAACTTTCGATGGGTAGCGTGAAAGTAAACTGAATAGGGTATTGTGCTCTTGCTCGGTTCTTTGAGTAGGTGGAGAGAGTAGTTTCCTAATAGTACATTGAAAAATAAGTTGTTGTTTTGGAAGGTGGAGACTAGCATTGCTAGTACAGCAGTAGTGAGAAATTAACAAGAAAGGCCCACTAATGCAGAGAAACTTGTGGTTTTGATTGAGGTTCATAACAGTACATAATTAGTTTGTGAGTCATATGCACTAAAATTCCCCAGCATCCAGGAAATTAGGTCTTTGTAACAAACATATTTCTGGTGGGGGAATCCCAGACAACCCACTCATGTAGTAATTATTACTAAATAGTAGGGCTGTCAAAATTAACGTGTTAACACGAGATGATTAATTTCTGGAATTAACGGTGATAATTTTTTAAACGCATTAACGCATTCCCGCCCTGTTTTACGCACAATTCAACCCCCCCCCCCCCCCCCCCTGCGTTCATTCCTCGTCACGTAAACAGCATTGGTGACACGAGCGAGATGGAGGAGTCCGGCGAACCGGTCGGCCCTCTGGATGGACAGTTGGAGTATACAACAAATATTTGCGGGCCCTGCTTGCCCGCAAATATTGTGCAGAAGAAACGGTCCGCTTTACATTCAGACATGTCAACAAGTTAGTTTGCCTTAGCAACTGAAAGATGAGTAAGTAAAAGGGCCGCATGTCATTGTGTGAAAGTGAGAGAGTTGTTCCATTCAGTTGTTGCCAAAATTGTTTAGAATTTAATTATTTTTTCTGGATTTGTCGTTAATAAAAAACAAATGTAATATCCGCTTCTTGTCATTTATCTTTCTGTTCTGAGAACAGTACACAGAAAATGTGAATTTTTCAGTCATATTTAGGATTGTGATTAATCGAAATTAATTCAAGAAACCTTGTGATTAATTAGATTAACATTTGTAATCGTTTGACAGCCCTACTAAATAGTCATCTTTAGAATAATAGAAACATTAATAATATTTTATTTCACTTTTATACCCGCAAAGATGCTCTGCTTAATGAGATTGGTCATCTGGATGGACTTCTTGACTTTGCCTTTGATAATACCATCGTTGGTCATCATGTTGTCGGTGGTTCAGCCTCTCACATCACGGGTAATGTTATCAAAGATTTTGAAGCCAACCTAAAAATGGCCTTTTATGCTTGTTTAGATAAACATATCTACTGGCTTCTTCCATTAAAGGGAGGGGTGTGGGTGTGTGTGTGGGGTTAAATAGACTTGTAGAGAACAGTGCGATAGTTAATGGTGGGTGGAGTTTCCAGCGAATTGTATTTTTCATTCAATCGGTCCTTTGTAATAAGAACATCTGCAAGCGGTACAGCGGTCCAGATGTTGGCTCCTGTACCAAAAGGCTCTTAGCCAGGGCTTTCCCTTAGGGTTGACAGTTGAATGTTGTTTTTTTACATGCATCATCAAGCATGTATGTTTGTGAGTGGGTAAACAAGACTATTCTTAGTCCTTCTCCTGTCTTTTACCGTCTATCTATCCGGCTGCATCTTTCTGATTACTCTGTTCATGGATCACAGTTAGGAACATGCAGTGAATCCTCCAATTATATGTTTGTGTTGGAAGATCTGATGTGACCATTTAAAGTTCATGACTGGATTTAATGGGGTTGCTGATGACAATTGATATTGTACTAAATTTCCAAAAGATAAGTAAATAACAAAAAAAAAAAAAAAAAAAAACGTAGGCTATATATGGACGTAAACCTGCTGTTTCTAATTGAGTGGTTTGAATGGTTAAATTGTCTATTTACTAGTATAACTTATTCCAAAGATATTGCTTTTATGGCTTGAAACCATCCATCCAGTTCATTGGACCTTGAACCTGATTTTTTGACAGCATTAAAATGGTTGTTTATCGTGTTGTTTCTCATCTCTGTGTCTGGTCTAAGTACCCTTGCCTGTTTACCCTCAACCTTACAAGTGTAGGCTATGCATGCTTGTGCATATTTAGAACTTGCATCGTGACAACACAAGAGGTAGACTCCCTCTGTAAATCTTTTAGTGGTCAGGTTAGACACTGCAGTAAACAAGGTCAACACAGTGAGCAGCAGGAGTCGGATACAGTTCTTATGAAACATCAATCAATATGAGCTTCAGCATACGTTGTAAACTGTAGTACCAATCACCTATGCTTCTGCACAATCATGGCTGTTTGAGTCCATTTTTTGCCCCCAGATTGAAATACAATATGAAGGCCCCCCAGTGGGGTTTCAGCCTACCTCTGCTAGCCTGAAATAGTAGTATTCTTAGTTTTAGATCTTTATACATACTCGTGTTACATTGCGCAAACGATGGAAATGACAGAGGTCAGCTAGCACGGAGTTCACTGGTAACCAGGATCGGGTTTCAGGGGGACTGCAATAGCTGAGGCGAATTCTCGACAGACCCTGAGGACCGGTAGTCCGACGATACACACGTCTTGCTTCCTTGGTACGCCGCAAAACACTGTGCATCCAATTTTGTAAATGCACTTTAGTAATCGCGTTCATAAATTCTATCAACATGAAGGAAAATTAGGACATGGGTTAAACCCAAAAGCATGCAGTCAATAATTCATTGCAATCATTCCTATGAAGAGCGCCATGTTGGAACAAGTCATGGTGCCTTGGACTGGATTACTTCGGCAGACTCCTGCGTGTGAGGAACCGTCCGTTCCTGCAGCTAACTATGACTCAGTGTCTATCCTCCTCGGTAGCAATTAGGAAATGGACATGTCACATGCACAAGTGAGACTGGACCTGTGTTGTGATTGATGATTAAAGATTCATGGTATTGAATGGCCAATGGTTCTCCCCGGTTGCCAGTATTACCTAATTGGTATAACCTCTTGGAGAAAATGGACTTCAGTTATCCATATGGGACTGCTGGAGTAGGTACATTTGTTGACAATGCTTTGTTTCCCTTTTTGTTTCCACTTTTCACCTTTTGACCATTCATGTCAAAACTAATTCCAGCCATGTTAGAATAAACTGTTTTTATGAATAGGCTGATTCATTAGATGCTATATTTCTTAATGCGCTGCTTAAAACGATGACTTAAGTCGCTGATATTTCAGAGCGCTGGGTGTGGCGAGTTTGGCATCAACCCATATTTGGACGACCTTTGGACTTTGCACTTACAAACTATTCAAAGTCCCTTCAGGTTTGCCCGCTGAGATGTAAGTAAACCATTGGATAGTTTAGTGTGGTTCAGTGGCCACTCCAGCTTTGCTTAACACAAGTGCTGGAGAGTCGAACACCCCGCTATGTCCTGCGCACAAGAATGTACAACGGCGCCTCGGCCAAGAAGATCAATGTTTCTCTCTATTTCCTCAACACTGTAGTTTAGTTCTCCTGGAAGACCTCCTCGACGTAGCCAGGCGTCGTGGGGTTTGTGCTGTTTTTGTTTAGTTTCTACTGCTGTTAAGTAAACACAGAAACGTGTGATTGAATTTAAATATATATTTGTATAAGGCTTTTAGCTACCTTTTTGCATGAGAGGAAATCCAATGACTCCGAAATAAGAGGGGAAACAGGCGGCGTATTTTATCAACAGAGGTTAAAGAGGAGGGCACTTGTGTGAAGGGCTTCACCGCAGGAAAGCGCTTTACTTTCTTTCTCTCTTTTTGTAGGGGGGGGGGTGGGGGGGTGGCGGTGAACATCATCTACAGCCTCTCAATAGCAAGGACAAGACCATAAAGCAAATCTCAATGTGTACAATTTACACATGTAAATGTGTGTAAATGTGTGTAAATGGTGTGTTTTCTTATAGAACAATAATAGATGGTGTCATTGTTTTTTGTATTTCATATTTAGCTTATTTTTTTCCTCATTTATTGGCAAACTACGGGGCTCTTTTTTGTACGCAACACGTTAAAAGCGCGACGTGAGCCGTCGTCTCTTCAGAGTAATCAGATTCAGGAAGACATGTTCCAGGAAAGATGTGCAGTAAGTGGACGTTATGTTGTTGCTCCCGCCAGGAGAGCTCTCCCCCCCTTCTCACTTAATGCCCCAAGAAATTCACCACTAAATAGTTAATGTGAGAGGCAGCAGGCATAGAGTTGGCAGAGATAAATAAAGAATTCAAACCAAAAGGTGAGCCTGAGGCGATGAATGCACACACAAAACATCATACGCTTGTGTTGTGTGATTCATCATTACTTTTTACTGCTGTAAGTTTGATCCACCTATAATAAAGTACAGAAACAACGACAGGGAATGCTCACATTTATTACTGCTCATGGAGTATTTCATATATCACACGAGCAGTGTAATAAATACTTTGACCCAGGGCTATATTTATTAACACACACACAATAGCCAATGTGTCTTATCATGGTCATAGGAAAATGGTAATGTCTCTAGTGTCTACCTAAAAATAGGTTTTTACTGCCGGGCCTTATTTCTGTTTCATGACAACAGCCGAAGGAATAACACAACAAACTTTGGTTTTCAACATAAACTCAAAATGTTGCTCACCCCCCACTCTCCTGAGTGGGGTGCAGGATGCAGGGTTGCGGCAGTGGCTCCCTGCCAGACCTCTGATGAATCATGATGATTAGATATGGGCTCTTACACACGTTTTATTTTTTTTTAAATCTTTTAACCTTCTCATTGCTCTCAGTGTTACCTCTTTCAGCCGTGTATAGAAACCATTTGAGTTGTACCTTATGAGAGAAGAAAATTAAAAAAAAGATAAATACTTAATTTTTTTGTTTTGTTTTTGTTAATTACCATTTGCACCTTGCATTGCTAAATTGCTAAATACAATAAAAATGTTATAATCAGGTGTTTATGTGAAATAACATAACATATTTTGTTATGGTACAGATAACCCAATGCTTTCAACTGCCATTAAACGGCATGCAGCGCTACTGGTGGTAGTGGAGTGGTGATAGTGGTCTGGGTGTGATTGATCTTTTGATGGCGCTGCGGGTGCAGGTTTTATTTACAACCTGCCGCCCTTGCTGTCTTGGGGGGCGTAAATCAGCCTAATTAAAATGCTAAAGTTTCAGAATTATTGGGGCAGAAGTGAAAGAGTGGATAACCCAACGTGACTGTAATTCTTCAACTCCACAATTCAATATACACATGCACCCACACATGCACGCATACACCCACACATGCACGCATACACACACACACGCACACATGCACGCACACATACACACACGCGCATGTGCACGCACACACACACAAACACAGCTTCTTAACCACCTGCAGTAGCAAATTAAAAAAAGGTAGAACATGAAATGAATTGCGTGAGTGAGAGAATCTACATCCCCCATTACACTGCTCAGAGAGGGGGGGGTTACGTCTTACACACGCCGGGCTCATCTGGAGCACATCTTCACACATCTGCTCCACCTTCGTGTGTCTGCCAGCACGTCTCCCAGTGGTTCTGTCCCTGGGACAATTGGAAGGTTTCTGCTGTTTAGACGCCACCGTTAATCTGTCTGACTGAAAAATACGCCCCAGCGCCGCGGCCAACTATTCCTTTAGCTTCCCCGTAGCCGCCGGCCAACCGGGAGAACGGCGGTGGTTATGACTTGGATTAGGTTAAAGCCTCGCTCTAATGACATCACAAAATCCATTGAGCCATCGGCCTCGCAGCAGTCACAGGCCCATGTCACGCCGCAGTGCTCTCTGTCAAGGTAAGAAGAACACACACGCAAAAATAACATCCAACCTTTTAAGAAAAAGCACGGCACTCGTTTTCAAGCTTGGAGCTAAAAGCAATTCATTTTCCACTCATTGGCATTCCTTAGCATTCGTGTCAGCGGGTCGATTGAGTCATTACCTTAGCCCTATTTTCTTCTCTTATGTTTTTTTGCAGCAAGTCTACACCCACTAAATACCTACATGGCATGAAACAACATTTATAACATTATGTAATATAGCTTTTTCTTTTTTTTCAAAGGACAAGAGACAACTAACTTGTCAACTAAGTCAAATTTGAAAAATATATGTTGAGGTTGTTGTGTGTGACTCCCAAATGACCATCGATGAACTCACATGATCATCATCATATAAGATCAAATGCTCAGGTTTGGTTCGAGAATAAGAATAAATAAATTGACAAGAGATAATTGACTACAAAATCAATATTGATCGCTTGTTAGGCCACACACTGCCGCCATTTGTGACAGATGTGGTCCGTCTGTTTGGCATCTTTACACTATTCCACTCTAAAATTGTGCAGCTGGTCTTATTATGCCGAACCAGATATTTGCCTTCATGTTTTGCGTCTTCTGTTTCTCAAAGTAAAATATCTCAGCTCCATTCCTTGAGATTTATGATTCTGAATGGAAACTCTTCCAACCCTCCACCCAAAAAAAGAAAAAAGAAAAAATGCACCCTGTTTGCACTTCAACTTCGTATGCTTCAGCCACCACAGATAATATCTGTTCCTCACCTACATTACCACTAAGTACCACTATGTGCTAAATGTCAATGGGTATTTTAGTCAGTCTATTTTTGGAATAAATAAGTTATTAGGCCTATGCTGCCTGGTGTATGGTGATTGTGAATTGACACAATGCCCTGAGCGAAGAATGGATGGCATTGGTGAAGTATACTCCCTGAAGACGTTGAAGCCAAATAGGAAAAACATGAGCGGATTCTTCTAACAATGTTTCGGTTGTAATGAGTGGGTTTGGTGGCTCTTTATTGTCCCACTGGGGGAGCCAATCGGCACAAGGGGGCGGGTCTGAAGGTGACATGGGTCCCAAGGGCATTTTTGGATCAAGGCTACTTAAACTACTGGTTTTATTATTATACTCTTCTTTGCTCTTTGTTAAAATCAGCCATATACTCCCCTCACTCATACATTGTAAAAATGACTGAAAGACGGCACATTTACTTTTTCTTTTTGGTTTGCTTATGTTTTTCATGATTGAGGCCGATTGAGCTGAGGGGCAGCACACAGAAAAACAGCTGGGACTCAAGTGTTTGGTAACAGCCAGGGCATTTCTTCATTGCTCTTCTGTAAATGATGTTGTCTATAAGTTCTGTGTAGTTTTATAAAATACAAGGTGTTCATGTTGCATACTCCAAACACAAGTTATGTTTTTTTTTTTAAAGAATGCGATTCTGAATCATTGATGATGAAATTTTTGTTTTATTTTCCTTGAATTCATCCAGTAATTGTCTCATTTCTGTTTAGGGTTGTTGTGGGCTGGTGCCAAATCCAGCTGACTATGGGTGTATCAATACAATTTCTAATAAAATATGGTCCAATTTTGAGGCAATGCTGTATTCATGCATTTGCACGTTTTGACTTGTCTGTAGTTCACTCCAAGTGAAATGGCCCTGGGTTAATTTGGGAACATCCTATTTAATGTGTTGACAGAACCATTGGAATTGAGAAATGTGGATTGTGGTAAGTGATGGAAGGCTAGGAGAATGAACTGTAGTTGCACGCAACACATTACGTGATCAGTAGCCACCA
>JAOPHQ010006643.1:17500-65000 GCA_030340625.1 Merluccius polli
ACACCATGTGGGGGAAAAAAATCTCATTGGCCCAAAAATAAAAGGTTACATGATAGTTTTTCATATAGTATAGTAGGCTACAACTGTGCACAGTTGGGTTATTTGTACGTTAACAATCTCTAATAGTCCACACTATACATTTATATTACTTTATGTAGTTCAATAACGAGGGGAAAAAGCTCTGTTGATCTCTATTTATCTCCATGTATGCTCAGCTCATCTATGCTTCACGATGATGACGCTTCGGACCTGACAGGTCCCAGCCCACCCACACTGACGTCATCTTTAGGGGACGCCACTGTGGAGAGACTAACAACAATCGGACAACCGTAAAGGGTTTCTTTACAACTCTGTAAAGGGTGAGGCTTCGTGAAATTAAACCTTTTGCACCACTATAAATGACTCTCGGTTCTAAACATCAAGATAGTTCATTGTTAGATGACCAGGAAAGCCACCAGTTCAACTATGTTGGTGGTAGCTTCACTTAGCTTACCTGCTAGCTTTGACTGGAAAGCCACCTTAGCTTGCTAGCTGTCGTGATGCTACTCACAACAAACTGTATTTTTCCTTTCGCCGTTAAAGGGGCGGTCGTTATGCGATATATTTGAACTAAAGTAGCGATTGCAAGAATGTAGTCACCATTTTTTTGTCATTTTTGTGTTGTCGTGGATTTGTCAACGCGTTTCATTGTTACAATCATTTGGCGTTGTGTGTATTGTGTCGTAAACACTGCATCTTCCTGCAACATTAGGTGATACCGGTCGCGAATTGTACAACCATGGACGCCGACGCATCGCCACCGTTTCACATGTGGGATGAGGGCAAGGCCTACGAAGAGCTGCTGTACTGGGACAGCCTCATACAACAGGGCCACCGCCTCCTTCCACACGACTTTGACAGGTACACATCGCCTGCCGCCTCTGTGCTTCTCTGAGCTGTGCTGCTTAGTGGTACTCTTTGGGTAATATGGCAAAGTAATGAAGAACCGAGTCCTTTTAGACCCTGGTTCTCAATACAAGACCAGGTGTTGAGATGCAGCATCGTAGATGGTTTGCATTTAATGAATACATGTATTGATCTGTATGGTGGGCCACATCTTAGGAACCGTTATTATACAGTAATGTACAGTATGGAAAAGCCCAATGCCAGCTGAGCCAAGAACAAAAACCACTCGGAAGGAGCTGACGTTGCAGGTCAACCTTTTCAGCACCAAAACAGGCAGTGTGTGTCATTTTGTTGTCGTGTCATTGTGTCTAGATATGAGGACCTGCGCTACTGGTATGACTGCCTGTGCTACGAAGAGGAGCTGAGGCAGTACCATGACTACATTGCTGCTATCGAAGAGATTGAGGACTTCGGTTCCCATCATGAGGTTTCACTGGCCGACTTGTTGAAACTCCCCTAAATATTACCAAATTGAATGTCAATATCCTGTTGGAGTCTGTCACCTCTCATTGTCGTACATCCCACCAGGGGATGGTGGACTACTGAGCCAGGAAGCTGTCTTCTGTTTTCTGCTTGTTTCTTTCCAACCTATTTTTCAAGTTGTCCTTTTTTACTTCCTATTTTTTTGTTTATTTCCATCTTGACCATGATTACTCACTTCCACTAGGAACATATATATATATATATCTATATAGATATAGATATATAGATAGATAGATACGAAATTTAAAAAAAGCTTAATTTTCTAAGTAATGGAATGGCATTCAATATTTGATTAGATTTTTTGATTTGAATTTGATTCTGAATCTTTTTCAACCACCAACTTGGTCATTGCCACAACTTTCATACTTTCTGATTGTGCCCTAGGCACCAGCTTCCCGCGTGCCACCATTGCAGCCATACGACCGGCACTTAATGGCCAAGCACTCCTCTGTGTATCCCACCTCGGAGGAACTGGAGGCGGTACAGATCATCATTTCCCACGTGGAGTGCGCTCTCAAAGCCGTGTCTGACCAGCTGGACGAGAAACCGGCTGCTCCAGAAAATACAGAGGCCGAGAGGTGAAGTGATACAAGAGCAAAATCATGAGAAACTATTTACAGTGCGAGAGAATAAGAGGGGGGTCACTTATTGGATGGTAATGGACCTGAATCATCTCATAGATGCCTTTTTTCTGTCCTTCGTCATTAGGGCTTCTTTATGGTTATAACTATGTTATCTCTTGGAGTTATTTAATAGTAGTATTACATTTTTGCAGACTCATGTCATTTAAAATATTCATATCTACATCTAAATGTAGTAAACTGTAATTGATGCTGTTAACTGAAGTGCATTGCTTTAGTCTCATCGTTAGAAAATCCTCAGTCTCAAATCTTGATACACTACATGACACTCCAGGCCCAGGTAGCCCCCCAAGGCAATGTGCTGCACATTTAAATAACCTAAAAAAAGTAAACCAGTAGTAGACACCTTCAGGGAACCCATGGCATGTTCTTCCCATGTGATGTAAATTCAGAATTGTTTATAACGTCCGGCTTTTTTTTTCACCCCCTGCTGGCTGGGTGCGGTGCAGCAGCGGGGCGGCAGAGCGAGTGCTGCGTGGGGTTATGAGAGTGGGCCTGGTGGCCAAGGGGCTGCTGCTGACGGGGGACCTGGACCTAGAGCTGGTGCTGCTGTGTGCCAACAAGCCCACCGGGACCCTGCTCACACGAGTGGCCGAGCTGCTGGCTCAGCAACTGCTGGTAGGTACTATTTTTTGATTTTTTGACTATTCTAGTTTATTATACTCGATGTAACATGATTCATGTTTATTGATTTGAGTTGGTGAGATGGCAGTACAGCTTTGGCTGCCGTACAGTGAGATATAGAGAGAATGCCCAGGTGTATATTCAGTATCTGAAGTTCAAGTTCCGTTTTATCAAATGCACAACAAAACAGGCCTTAGCAGTCATTACTGGCAATTACATTTTTGTGTTCCAAGCTCTCCTCAACAATGCAGGTAAGTGAGATGAGGTTAAGAAGAAGAAAGGTTAAAAATATATAATAGTATCAAAAAAGAGTAATAATAATAAAAGTTTAAAACAAAGAAATGTGTAAGTGTAAATAAAAGATAAAGAATAAATATACAACAGACGTATATAGTGCAGTCGAACAGTACAGTGTCAACGTCCCATTTAGCTAGTGCAAAGGATGTCTGATCTGTCTTCTTCTTTGATGTCTTGGATCTTATTGTTTTTTGTTTTTTTTCACTAGGTGGTCACCAAGCAGGACAAATATGAAGTGATTCAGAGTCCTGAGGAGGCAGCCATTATTGTCAAGAGCACCAAAAAGCTAGTGTTCACCCTCACCATCCACCTGACCTCCCCCCTGATCCGAACGGAGCAGGAGAGCCAGGCGAGCGAAGCCCAGAAAGAAGAAGGTATGCTTCTTTTGTCACCGGCTACCTGTCTTGTCAAAGCTGGATCCCACCAAGTCCCTGTACTGCTCCACTGATCTGTAACCTTTCTTTTCTAAACATGTCTGCTGTTCGTCCCTCCTCATGCTATAGAAATCAGTGAAGCCGTACAGTGACTTGTCCCTGGCTGTTGTTAATGAACATGACCAGTGGCTCGCTTGAGACCTCTGTCGTCGCCTTGCAACGCAGTGACGGCCGCCAGCACCAGCGCCACGGTGGTGGATGATGCATTGTCAATGATTGTGATGACTGTGGCTGTCCATAGTGAGGACTTGTTTTGAGAATGGAAAGAAAAAAAAAAGTGAAAGCGCGAAGTGCATGGATTTTATGCAGAAGTTGTACATCTGATTCTAGCTGCAGCAAAACTGATGAACAAGAAGGAAATTGCTTCGGCTCTGGCTCTGGGCAAATCATACATGTATCCAGACACAAGCAGGAAAACATGAAGTGCAAGTAAATGTGTGTGTGCGACATGTGTTGGTGAGCTTGGTGGAGTGGTTTGAATGTGGATAATTGACACAAAGCAAGAGGGAGAAGTTGGTCAGGAAGAGGTTTGTAGAGCCTAGGTCCATGCCCTGGGTTAGTCAGGGCATGCTATCAGTTTTGCTGCAGTGCGGAGCAGACATCCAGATTCTTTAAATGGTTCTGATTTACAACTGATTGCCTTCTAGTGTGTTAAGTTTTTAGGGACGCTGGACCTTTGACCAACTGGACACACTGTCTCACGACGGGGGCAAAGCGGCAAACCCAAGGCAGAAAGGCTGAGGCAAGGGGAGGCCTTCCCCATGATCACTAATGAGGAACATGGCACACATTGAATATCCACATATCTTCACCCTTATATTGTTGGCCCCTGTAGAGGCCCATTCGAAGGTTGTATGTGCAGCCCTTAAGGTCCGTAACTGGGATTAAGGGCAATACAAATAGTTACCCCAGCATGAGCGCACACACACACACACACACACACACACACACACACACACACACACACACACACACACACACACACAATAGTGAAGGCGAAGGCTACACATGTCTTGTGTGTGTGTGTGTGTGTGTGTGTAGTAGATAGTTTGCTATACTAGACCCACGGGGTTCCCCTTTCCTTGCTGTTGATGCTTTGGGGACAGCTGCCACTCCCTGAGCTGCGAGACAGAAGCAACCCCCTTGGTCAAACTGTACCTTGTCTTCTTACTCCACCTCGTCAATAGAAACGCAAACGGTCATCGATCCGCCGGACGTTCTGGACAGGCAGAAATGCCTAACTGCCTTGGCGTCTCTCCGCCACGCTAAGTGGTTCCAGGTTTGCATCCCCGTCCTTACTTGTACACAAGATAGTTTCTTTGGTTTTTTTTGTGTAAGAAATGTTGTTATTAAATCTGTACTGTGTAACGTTTCTACTGCAGCTATTAAAAATACAAATTTACATAGTGCAGGTTTAACTCTTTTTTCCAATAGATTTTCAGTTTCTACAGAGAAAGTGTGTATATACTTGCAAAAACAGCCCCCTCAGTGTTGACAAATCTGTCCCCAGTTTCTTTGTTTAAAATGTTGAATGTTATTTATTAACACATGGTACACTTTCCTTCCCTTGCATACCATTGGCTTGTATCAACGGGGTCAAACAAGCCATTGGTATTGACCAAAAATCTTAGTGCACTCATTGACCTGTGCGTTCAGTGGACTCTGAATGTTCAGCACTGCTAGCGATTTGCAAGCTGTCGTAAACTGACCTTGGAAAATGTGCTTAGTTGTACTGAAGGGTTGACTTTTTACTGCCAAAATGAATAAATAAAGATCAACACGAGGTGGTCTCCTCGTGTTGACCGAGACAGGGTGAGGTCAGCGAAGGTGAGCCCCTTGAACTGACCTGACGCATGCTTGGCTCCGCAGGCAAAGGTCAATGACATGAAGTCTGCTGTCATTGTGATCCGGGTCATGAGGGACCTCTGTAAGCGTGTGCCCATCTGGGCTCCACTCTCAGGATGGGTAAGAGACCCTCTTGCTTTGCACATGGGTGGCTCATTCAAACATAAGCTACTGTTTCTCCAACTATTTGTCAATCAAGCAATTCTTGATCAGTTTTGTTCTTTTCTTTTTTTAGAACCTTAAAAGTTTGTAAAAATCAATTAATCCACGTTTTGTTTCCAATATGCCAACTGCATATAAACAACTATAATAGACCATTGTACCTGTTGTAATTGCACTTGTCGTCTCTAGCCTCTTGAACTACTGGTGGAAAAGTCCATTGGGACGTATGAGCGACCAATGGAAGTAGGCGAGGCCTTCCGACGGGTACTGGAGTGTATTGCTTCTGGCATCCTATTGGAAGGTTTGTTACTTTCACAGTGTCATATCTAGGAATTCAAGGCATTGGGGTTAAGTGGGTTTGTGTGATGTTTGTGGTGTGTGCTTGTGTGACAACAAGGCGGTCCAGGGGTCAAGGATCCATGTGAAAGAGAAGCCACCGACGCTATCGCACACCTTGAACCTCAACAGCGGGAAGACCTCACCCAAAGTGCTCAGGTTAGACCAGCTATTCAAGCTCAACTCTAAAGTGTGTGTAAAGTGTTGAACTTTGATTCTAAACGTCTATGCATCATCTCCCCAGCACGCCCTGAGACTCTCCGCATTCAGACAGTTGCACAAGGTTCTGGGGATGGACATCGTACCGGTCAGACCCCGAAGGTTAATGGGAGCCAACGCCAAAGACGTCAAAGGTGCTTTGTTACCGACAAGTCTAGTTTGTAAGTCGTGAAGCTTGGACTCTTGGTTCCTAAATGACATCCTGTCTTGTTGTCTCCAGCCCAACTAGATCTGGCGGGGCCGTTGAAGCAACCGGTGAAGCGGGCCTTCATGGAGCTGGATAACCCCGGGGACGACCGACAGCTCAACAGCAAGCAGAGGAAGTTCCTCAAGTTCCAGAAGCAGAATCGCTTCGAGAGGAAATCATGTCAGTGTCCTACAGTCTTGTCCTTCCTAAAATCATCTGTGTTGGTTCAATGGTCATCATGACGCGATGAGGTTGTCCTTGACTTCGTATGTCCCCTCTTGTCCCTCCAACAGTCTCGGATGACCTCTGTATGAATGCTGTGATGCGTCTGAACCAGTACAAGCCCGGTCTGGATTACAGGCTGGTCTCTCAGGTCGGCCCCGTCCATGAGCCCGTGTTCACCATGGCTGTGGACCTGAACAGCAAGACCTACGAGGCCACCGGCCCTTCCAAACGAGTCGCCAAACTCAACGTGGCAACCAAGGTAAAATGCCACATTTTTGTTGCTAGGTCCCTTAAAACCCATACATATGCTACTTAAAGATCATGCCGATGTGAAAATGGCTTGGCAGCATCGTAACACATTCCAAGACTCAAATGCATTTCAAGAGATGCAGGTAAATGTCTATGGCCAAGGCCACAGTCAATTCGGATGGCCCTCTGAATGCTATTTGTGTCTCCCACAGGTGCTGCAGGAACTCGGCCTCCCTACCGGGTCCGAAACCAAACCCACCGAGACTCCCGTTGAGGGAGAACGAAGCAAGGCGGCAGGAACTGCTTCCATTGCCTCCGCCTCTTCATCCGAAGATGTGAGCGCTTTTTTCCGCTTCGTCGAGTCGAGGACAAATAAGGACGAGGACGAACGGATGGCTAATGAGGTTCTGTGTCTTCCTCGTCTCCAGGGCGCGGCGGGGCCGATCCTCACCAAGCACGGCAAGAACCCGGTGATGGAGCTCAATGAGAAGCGGCGCAGCCTGAAGTACGAGCTGTCGGCAGAGACCGGCGGATCCCATGAAAAGTGTTTCATTATGGAGGTGAGCCGTTGGCTTTTGTGTCTTTGTTGTCTTCATGTTGTCTTCATGGGCGAGTATTAAGCGGCAGCCACACGTCAGTCGTGCAATTCCGGTGACGCGACAACACTCTTAGCCTACCGAGTGTTAAGGCCTGTACATGCTGGTGCGCCTGCCGCATGTAAGCAACACAACCAGGCGTGTGCAACGGGAACTAGCAACATGGTTGCAGAGCCAACCAGTCGCGTACATGTCGCTCAAATCAAATGCGACGGCAATGCGACGTCCACCTAGATGTTGCGGACCTCTGATTGGTCGATTGACGCTTTGATTGTAATAAACATTGAAATCTTGTACTTGCTCTACTTTGTTGAAAAATGTGTTACACTAGTATACAACACATAGGTGATGTGTTCACCACTTACTGTTCATTTGGCATCCACAGATGTTGCAAATTGGCTGTATGTTGGTTGATAAATCACCCCCTAGTGGACTTGTGATGTAATGACACGTGCCGATGTATAAATTGCAAACTTTTGTTTTCCTCTCAGGTTGAGGTTGACGGGCAGAAGTTCAAGGGAAGAGGCTCCAATAAGAAGGAGGCCAAGTCCTATGCTGCTCTGGCTGCCCTGGAGAAGCTGTTTCCAGACAGCGCCGGCACCTCAGCCTTTTCAAAGGACTTTCCAAAGAAGAAGGTCACCTACACAGACATGGTATGTTGCTATGTTGCCGCCCAATCTAGTGTCTTAACAATACCTCACACGTTCTGTAGCAAGTTCAGTCATCTTAGGTGTGTGTGTGTGTGTCCAAAAAAAAAATCTTCTAACCTGTAAGTGAACTGTTTACTATGAAATTAATGGCCAAATAAAAATTAATTATTATGATTTATGCACAATACAATTAAGTATTTTTAAAAAAGTGAAGAAGAACTCATTCCAGCTTTTAGTTTTTGTTCATGATTGGTTTGGATCGCTCCAACAGCACATCCCGGGTTTCGGGACCATCAGGGGCATTCCCTCGGACCCCGGTAACCATAACTGGAAAGGGCGAGGAAGAGGACGAGGCAGAGGATTCTCTAGAGGAAGTCAGTATAACAAGAGTAAGAGTTCAACTCTGCTTGCGTCCTTTTTAGAGGGGAACGAACAAACGTTTTGTTGCTGTGAGAAATGAATGTGATTTCTCCTTTTTATTCTTTAGCAAACTACAATTACGGGACCACTACAGGTGGAGGATATGGTAAGTGGTGTTCCTTTTCAATACGTTATGGCTATGTACCATCAAGGAATTAAAACACGCATATACAAAACACACTCCATAC
This sequence comes from Merluccius polli, assembly GCA_030340625.1. Lineage (NCBI taxonomy): Eukaryota > Metazoa > Chordata > Actinopteri > Gadiformes > Merlucciidae > Merluccius > Merluccius polli. Next base: position 26,002 of record JAOPHQ010006643.1, read on the forward strand.
CAATGTACCATCCCTCTCCTACAAGCCCTGATGTAATGTATCTATCGGCAGCCTCCAACGCCGCTAAGGGCGCCGCTGCTCCCGGTGGCTGCGACCTCACCACCGGTGCGGGCTACGGCACCTTCTACCCGGATCCAGGCGCCTACACCTACTCTTCTCCCCCGGTCTCCGCCCCGGCCGCGCCAATCGTCGTCACTGCCACCACCAACACCGCTGCCGCCGCCGCCGCGGGCAGCACGGAGGCCACCAGCTACCACTCCATGCCCCCTCCCACCGACCAGCAGAGCCCCTACAGCTACGGCTACGGGGAGGAGAAGAAGAAGCAGCTGACCCAGATGGCGCCACCGGGGACCACGCCACCGGGGACGGGACAGGGTCAAGCCAACTACTCCATGTACAGCACGGCCTACCCCAGCTCCGTGACCGGGGGACAGAACTATAACTATGGTGAGTGGGGGGGGCTCTTTCAGCCAATGAGGCAGGAAACAATAAACTACATATTTAAATGGACTAACATTCATGGCTCGGCACATCGTCAATGTTTTTTTGAAAATGTTCACCACCGGTCGTAGCATGGGGATCATAACATATCTTCACTTCCCTTATGTTCTGTAGTATTTGTTGGCCCCTGTAGAGGCCCATTCGAGGGTTGTATAATGTAATCATAACACATAAGACTTTAGGTCTATGTGTGTCTATGATTTCTAGACATGTTTGTTTCATGGATCATTATAAAATGAATACTTGAGTTGTTCTTGGCTGCTTGTCAGATAAAGCAAGCACATTTAAGACATCACTCTGGTAAGTAATAACTTGAGAGGGCAAGCATTTGCTATTATTCAGGACATTTTCGAGACTAAACGATTAATCGGAAAAATGTATTGTTCGATTAATCGACTATGAAAACAATCGTCAGTTGCAGCTCTAACTCATTGTCTTCCACAGGTTGGTCGAACCAGGCCTCCTGGCAACCCCAGCAGGCCTATGGTGTGTATCAGGACCAAGCGGGGCAGAACACCGCATCCTACCCTGGATACGGAAACGTAAACTATCAGTGAATGACACGTAGTGCACGCTTCACGTCTGACCAGCACCTTCTTGCCCTTCCCTGGGGAGTGCTCTAAATGCGGCATCGGCGCGTCGGAGTGATGCTTGTTTCTAAAAGAGCCGGGACACCGACGTTTCAACCAGTACTTCCTGGGAAAACATTTTAGCTTCAGTTCCTTTTTTTTGTTTTTTGTTTTTTTAAATAGTGCTGTTGTTTTTCCTGTTATTCCTCCAGTGGGCTGTACGTTTTGTCACCCCTAACGCACATGTAGGTCAGATGAAAAAATGTAACAATGTGAATCCTGCTTCATCCTAAACATTAGGTGTTTTATTTTATTTTTCCCGACCCATCTCTGTAATGTTGACATGAATGTAAAGGTTAACAAAAATGTGCCCCCTTTTTTTCTTTTGTTTCTTCTTTTTATATATATGTCTCTTTTCTTCTTTTTTTTTTTTAACAGGGCAACATTTATTTTACAGCTTTGTGTACTGTATTAACAGTGGATCATTGGCTGACTGGCTTGAGTTGAGTTCTGACTGAGAATGTGTTGATTTCTGTCAGTTAAGTGCTGTAATTTGTTTTGAAAATAAATTAAATTTTAAGACATTTTGTTTTGAAACTTGATTATTCGAGTGCCTTATTTTTATCTTAAGCGCTTGAAAGCATAAAGACAATGATTTATAACTCTCCTGCAGGCTGTTATGTGACCAGAGCATGTGACAACAACCATTACCAATCAGGATTGTGTTCAGGCCCACTTCACAACACAGTGTTTTCCACATTTTACATGCTTATGTATTTCTAGTTATTTTAGACGCGAAGAAGATTGGAGCACATATGCAATCTAAAGCACAACATGAATACCACGTATGGGGTGGAAATACGTCAGTCAGTACACAAAACCTATTGTATTGTGGCTCACATGATGTGACCGTATAGTCCTCAGACTGACTCAGGGGGGAGTGAGTAATTATCATGCCCTGTGTCCCAGGGGAGCTGATAAAAGACAGACATGCAGAGGAGGTGTGACCTGTCTAGATACGTTCAGCCATCTGGGACTGTGAGTTTATTTTACTTATCTATTGTCAAGCACACTTGATGCCATGAGCGTTGGCCCCATCTCCCGCGATATGCTCTTTTAAGAGGTGAGCGTTTTTCTTTTTGATAACAGCAGTGAACTGTTTTTAACTGTTTTTTTTAACTGTTTTTTTTTAGCTTTTTGATAACAGCAGTGAACTTTTTTTGCCGTGTATCCCAAATCTTTAAAATGTGTTTCATTCCTTAGTGTTTGCATGTGTTACTGTCTAATCTCACTTCATACAGTGTGATTAGTGTCCATTAGTTGCAGCCGAGGCTCGTCAGGTTGGACTGCAGCCAATCCCAGGTCCCTCTTCAGGACCACGACGGCTTTTAAACACACACCTTAACACACACTTTAACAGGGGGAGTGGAGGTCTGACCACAGGGTAAGAGAAGTGTGTGTGTGTGTGTGTGTGTGTGTGTGTGTGTGTGTGTGTGTGTGTGTGTGTGTGTGTGTGTGTGTGTGTGTGTGTGTGTGTGTGTGTGTGTGTGTGTGTGTGTGTGTGTGTGTGTGTGTGTGTGTGTGTGTGTGTGTGTGTGTGTGTGTGTGTGTGTGTGTGTGTGTGAGAGAGAGAGATTCTGCTACTTGCTTTACAGTGTATGTGGTGAAACCTGTTTTCTTGTTTGCTCCTGTGTTTTCAGATGGCACTGGCGCTACTGAACATCATGCTTGTCGCCTTCCCCATGGCCCACTGCTATCCAACTTTTTTTCAAGACCTAGGGCAGGGCAGCAGTAAGTAGGCATTTTCATACTGGGAAGTATTTCAACATGTTTGCATAATTGTTTGCAAATTCAGAAATTGGTTAACACCCCCCCCCCCCCCCCACACACCCCCAGGAAATAGATCGTCTATCACGTTTCTGGCAGTGGGAGACTGGGGAGGGGTGCCTTACCCGCCCTACATCACCCCGGTAGAGAAGGCTACGGCTAAGGAGATGGGCAAGATAGCGCAGCAGATGGGAGCGGACTTCGTTCTGGCCCTCGGTGATAACTTCTACTACACTGGTGTGGACAGTGTGGACTCTCCCAGGTTTAAGGTTGGTCAATACGTCCTGTGGCATTCTCAATGTTGGCTTCTTTTATTTTTCTTCTCAAAATGCAATGGTGATGACAAAATGTACATTGTCGTTTACCCAGGACACCTTTGAGGCTGTGTATACAGCCAGGTCTCTCAACATTCCCTGGTATGTGCTTGCTGGCAATCATGATCATGCTGGAGATGTCAGAGCCCAGATTGAATACAGCCAGAGGTCCAGCAGATGGTGAGATGATTGCGTTTAAAACTTTGGTCAACAAAGGCTAGAATATGTTCAGACTACAATTGCGATGTTGGTTTTTAAGGGGTCCCACTCCCATACAGTCTTCTGTCATGTACTCAATTTTGACGCTTCAATTTTGGTTAATTGTTCTCTTGCCAGTCTTTGTTTACGATCACGATCTTCTCAGGCGCTTCCCCGACTACTACTATGAGCTCAACTTCCGCATCCCGAACACCGACAAGACCCTGACCATCATCATGCTGGATACGGTGATGCTGTGCGGCAACTCTGACGACTTTGTGGACGAGCAGCCCAGGGGACCTCTGGACGCCGTGGACGCCAACCGCCAGTTGACCTGGCTGCAGTCGCGGATGAAGCGGTCGAAGGCCGACTTCCTCCTGGTGGCCGGACACTACCCGGTGTGGTCCGTGTCCGAGCACGGCCCCACCCAGTGCCTGCTGCAGAGGGTCCGCCCCCTGCTGGTGAAGCACAATGCCACGGCCTACTTCTGTGGCCATGACCACAATCTGCAGGTTGGTATCTTCGAACTGGTTCGCGAGACGCAAGTAGGTCACAGCAGGGGGCCGACTGGGTTGTCCACAAGTAAAAATAAAACCAAACAAGACTAGGTGACAACCTAGTATGTGACTGGACTGTGACGACAACAACCTCGGCACGTTCACTCCAACCAATGGTGTAACTCTATCACTCGGTGACAGAGCGTTGCAGCTATAGGGCTGGCAGTTTGCGTATTGTTACATTTGATCATTGAGTTTGAAGACTGAAAAAGGGAGCAGTGTTGGTTGAGGGCTATTGTATCGACCAATATACATGGAGAAATGTTAATCACGTTTGTTTTTATGTGTATATTAGACTGTATGTTACTGCACAAGGTATTTGGTCACAGTGCTGCCACAGGTGGGACATGGGAAAGGTTTGGGAACCCCTGGTCTAGACTGTGTAGTTTTGCTTGACTTTAATCCTTCCAATATGCCCTATGGTTCATTTTGGCTACCCATTACCTTGCAGTACATTGAAGAACATGACGTCGGCTACGTGGTGAGCGGTGCCGGGAACTTCCTGGACCCTGACATCCGTCACTGGCACCACGTTCCCAAGGGTGCCGTCAAATTCTTCACCGGTCAGGCCTCAACGCTGGGCGGCTTTGTCCATGTGGAGGTCACCAAGGACAAGATGGTCATGACGTTCGTCCAGGCCAAAGGTACTTCCCTCTACCGCGCGGTCCTGCCCCGACGGGACCTGGACTAGCCAGCCACGGGAACGTGTCGCTGGAGTGGTCATGGGGGGGGGGGGGGGGGGGAAAGACTGGGGTGTGCCACTGTTTAGAAGTTTACTTTTAAACTTTGCTATTGATGTATCCTAGCAACTTGTGTGGTTTTAATTCAGAATTGTTTGGTTTAAAATGGAAAATAAATTGAAAATGTAAAATTTTAATGTATGGATAATAAAATATGGAAGATGTGTTGTACATTGTGTTTGCATTCTAAATTTGTCCTATAAAGGTTTGAATTAATGGGCATATAAATGTGACTATGGAAGTGCTGTTGAGGTCCCCAAGTGTGTCATGTACAAATACTGGCTGCTTCACGTGATGGCACAAACAGGATAAGCCTGCACAAGAGACGCTTGGCAGGTTAACTCTGACACTGCAGAAAGCTAAGCATGCCTAGTACTCTCTACACCTTCCCTGAAGCGTGTCATTTGTGCATTATTTTAATGAAACGGTTGGTAACGTACATTTTTGGGTTTTACTTTATTGAAGCATTCTTCAATAAATGAAATGATGCCCTTGAAATGTGAATAATGCAATTGCTACTTTAAATAATACTTGGTTTATCCTGAGCTTTCTTTAAGTCCTGCCCTTATAGGGTTCATTGGCAGTTGAGGCTGCAACTGTTCTGATCCAATAAGGATGGGTTACAGTCTTTTGACCGTCACGCAGGGTCAGACGGAGAGCTGGGCTTGCGTTGGAACAGGTGGCTAGACGGGAGTCCCTCCCACTAGGAGCGCAGTTCGATTTCAAAGTCGATGGACGAATCAAGATGTCTCAGAGCAGTGTGGAGGTTTTATTTACATCCATGTAGAGAACATATTTTCAGTTTGCATAGTGTAATGTGTTTAAACCGTAGACTAAAGGGTACACAGGACTGCAGTAGCTAAAATGACTGTTCTGTCAAAGAGTTTCTATTCTAGTTGGACTCGTCTGTTTTAACTTGAGGCAGCAAGACTTAAATATTCAAATGTCTTCCCAGTCAGATTCTCATGACCTGACAGGGTGATGAGCAATGTTAATGCACTACAATACACTTAAGTGCTAATGTTTTCACAATCAGGCTTCCTGTGCAATAGCCAATCGGTGACAATTTTGCTGAACATTGTGACTAGACATGGTAGAAAACAAAACATGTCTAACGAAGCGCTTGTCTCCAAACATTGGTGTAAAATGGTATTCATGTTGACATTCAGTTGTCTGATTTTGGCCATAACTTTCAACTTCAGTTCGATAATCCCATGCGTGCATGTGCCCCACAGGGATTATCCCAAACAGACTGGTGATGAAGGGCTGATTGGACAGTGTGTCCGATGTGAGACGATGGGTTTTAGAGTAAAGTTGAATCCCAGTTGGTTGTGCTACTTGCCATATAGTCACAGCATACCCAGTATAAATATTTGGTTGATTATCCAGTAAAATGGATGTAATGCAATTTATACTGAACTTGAAATGTCAGTTTACGTCAGCAATTATGATCAATGATGACAATCATGTGACAGCATTGTGAGCAGATGAAATTGTTTGCTATACAGTGGGCACAAATTGATCATGCATGCTATAAAGGATGAAATCACAATCATTGTATTATATTCTGGCAGCTTCTGTTTAACTTCTCCGGCCATTCGAATGACTAGGTCCAGCATTAAGCCTTCTTTACTGGCTAGGACGACCTCTTGCCAAGAATGTGGGTGTCACTGATGGCATTAGGGTGGCTGAGGAAATGCAATTAACAAACTGTCCTTGAAGTTAAATGTCCACTTTTCAGGCTGAAACGATATTTGGATATCTACAACATTCGGCTTCTCCACTGATCTGTTTTCATCTCAAAGTCATTATTGGGGATTGTTTTATAGATCGCTAGGTCTGCCTGTTTTTCAAAATAAACGTATATGAATCCTTCCCTGACCATCACCGGACGAATGGAGAATAATCCTATCAAATCAATTTCCTGTCGGTTAATCTCTGGCCCTAGGTCAGATGATGAGGTTCCTCAGAGCAGACTGACCCACTGCTGTCCGATCATCTAATTCCCTGGCTCAAAAGTGATATAGAAGGACGCTGTATTAAAAGCTAAGCAGCGTGGGTAATCTTCTCGCCCTAATCCCTCTCTCACTCAACGCTGGCATGCGTGCTCCGTGAATAGTGTGAGCTGGCTCAGCAACTGAATTTTCCCCTCAAGTGTCAAAAGAAAATCGAAATAACACATTGAGCAAGGAATATTGTCTATTTAAGATTGTATTTTTTTTTGTATGTGCCTTTTATGTGTTTCAGTGCGCCTTGAAAATGTGTCCAAAATGTAACCATACTGACTTATGTATATATATCCTATCTTGTGTTTCTGTTTGTAAATCATGAAGTTATCATGGAATCGGAACGGCACACTTCAATTGTCAGTGGCCAATATGTAAACTACAGTAATGTCATGCCATTTGGCAATAGGGAGAATTGTAACACCTAACTTGGCACAAATTCCACCGTTTCAAGCGTACCTCATCACCGTCACCACCCCTGGACTGCTTCTCAACATCACTCGCTCTGTAACAAACCAGTTAAAAAAAAGAACAGAAATGCAGAGGCAGAGATCTTGAGCCAAGTAGCTGTTGAATCTGTCTGGGATTAGGAGGAAGGGCGGTTTACCTGGTTTACACTCCAACCAACGTCAACCCAATCCCCACACATCGGCCTTTGGCATATTCAAGCAATGCCCTCATTATTTCCCAAGAAACCAGTCCAGTTTCCAAATTCCTTCAGAGCGATATTCCATAAAATACTAAAACCAAACCAATCAACTAAAGGTGAAAGCCAAAACATAGCAGGAACAAAACAACTACCATAGACATGATGGTCACTACAAATAACTAACTGTAATGGCTTGTGCATAGCATTCATTAGGTCTAAAGCATTGCATGAAGGAATACCTGGCTATACTGGTTCACCAGAATACCCCCCAGGAAGTCTCTGCAGACGTTTGTCTTTTTCAGTTTTCACGCCTCACTTTCCCTGAAGGTGGACTGGTTATGGGGAGGACTGGGGATGTGTATGGTGGAGGGGAAAAACGAAGGGATGTACGGGATGACGGCCAAAAGAGGGCTGTTTTGGGGGCTCTCCTCCGGGTGTGAAATCATGGGGATGATGACGTCGTCCTGGTCCCAGACGTGGAAGGCATTTGGGTGGGAGTGGGGGGGGAGAGGGGGCATGTGCTGCGGGACCCCTCCATCCACTTCGGCGTCTTTCTTGCGCTCGTCTTCGGCGGGGCCCAGCAGGCAGTCTGTGGAGAATGGACCAACTGTGAGGGACACTATTGTGATGGGTAATGATGGTATATTCCAACTGGCAATGTCATTATTACCCACTCCACTTCATTGGTTTAGACTACACATTGAATTTTGTTAAGCCAACGCAACTATACCTCCAGAAAAAGGATCACTTTACCTGTAATGTCGAGCATAAGGTCCTTGATCAGGTGACCCACTATAGCATAAGCCACAGTGACCACAACCAGAGCGGCCACCGAGAGGTAGATCACTGATTTTGGCAGCTGGATAATGTCTCTGGGCGGAGGCTTGTACTGCTTGTACAGCGGCTCCACGCTGCGAACCAAAGTGTGCAGGGACAGTCCTCGGATGTCTGTGTTGTTAAAAGTGGCCATAATGCCAACAAGCGGTCCTCCACTGCGATCCTCTTCGGACTGTGGTTTTGTTAATCCATTAGGCCTACTTCCCGTTTGATTTGGCGACTGGGGAGGGCATCATACCTCGAATTTAGAAAGAAACAGTTCATCATATTGGGCTTTGTAAAATCACTCTTTCTGATAAATAAGCCTACAAATAGGGACTACTGCGTTAATCTTTTCAGTTGTTGAATTAAAATCATGTGTGGCACACATTTTATTTTTTGAAAATCAACAATATAATGATTGCAGTAAGACATTTAAGACCATCCCATGACACACTGTTAAGTACAATTCACTTACCAGACATTCTCCAGTTCCCAAATGAAATGCATCAGCCTTGCCTACTGCCAGAACATGGTGGCGGTCTATCCAATGTCCACTGTCTGCTGGTCCAGAGCAGCTCTGCGGTGGCTGTCCACGGTGCTGAAATAACCCACAGGGTCACCGGCAGACACCGTCCTGGAGAGGAAGGTGGGAGGGGCTTAAACCAAACTAAAGAGGAAGGTGGGAGGGGCTTAAACCAAACTAAAGAGGAAGGTGGGATGGCTTTAAACCAAACTAAAGAGGAAGGTGGGAGGGATTTAAACCAAACTAAAGAGGAAGGTGGGAGGGATTTAAACCAAACTAAAGAGGGTGGGAGGGGTTTAAACCAAACTAAAGAGGAAGGTGGGAGGGCTTTGAACCAAACTAAAGAGGAAGGTGGGAGGGGTTTAAACCAAACTAAAGAGGAAGGTGGGAGGGCTTTAAACCAAACTAAAGAGGAAGGTGGGAGGGGTTTAAACCAAACTAAAGAGGAAGGTGGGAGGGCTTTAAACCAAACTAAAGAGGAAGGTGGGAGGGGTTTAAACCAAACTAAAGAGGAAGGTGGGAGGGGTTTAAACCAAACTAAAGAGGAAGGTGGGAGAGATTTAAACCAAACTAAAGAGGAAGGTGGGAGGGGTTTAAACCAAACTAAAGAGGAAGGTGGGAGAGATTTAAACCAAACTAAAGCGGAAGGTGGGCGGGGTTTAAACCAAACTACGGTGGGAGAGGTTTAAACCAAAATAAAGAGGAAGGTGGACGGGGTTTAAACCAAACTAAGGTGGGAGAGGTTTAAACCAAACTAAAGCGGAAGGTGGGCGGGGTTTAAACCAAACTAAAGCGGAAGGTGGGCGGGGTTTAAACCAAACTAAACCGGAAGTGTTCCGCAGGGAACCATAAGCGCGGGAACAGCCGGCGGTGTCGCCCTCCACAGTTACCGTTAGCCTCGTTAATTCATAATTTAGCTGACCGTTAATGCGTCATTCAAAACCAAAACCAAAACGAAGTAATGCTTTGAAACTAAAAGGAAGCACATTGAACGTCCGGTAATGTCATGTTCTGAAGGGTTAAAAAAGTGGCTGGCGCCACGTTAAGCTAGCTAGCGTACGTCACGGAAAAATACTAGTCCATTTAATGACTTCAGTTATATTAGCCCTAGCAAATGTATCCCTTCACGTCAACCGTCTATTCAAGTAGTATGTTAATAGGTGTTTTATTTCAGGGTTTTCTACATTTAACAAATGGACTTCTTTGATGAGACGCCCTCTACCTCCCGCTCAACTCCTCAACCTAGACATGAAGACATGCAGGTAGGAGGCTAGTGAGACTTTGAGACGCATTTGGGTGTTTTAAATGACGTCTTTTCTTTACGGGTTTTCTTATGTTGTAGGCCTACTTGACCACTGGTCAGGATGAAGGCCTAGGAGACCATGATTCATCACTAGAGCAGTCTGCCTATGGCAGCGCCAACCAGTTAAGTGGACTAAACATTGAGATTCAACTGCAGCCCCTTTCTTAACATTATAGCCCCCATTAGGTACATGTCATGTAATTTAATGAACTTGCACATTTGCAATTCAGAGCAAAGATAGATGACATCAGCATAAGAGTTCAGGACATGGTGGCAAAGATCAATGACTGCCGTGCCAATGATCAGAAGGTGGTGGGCAATTTTCAAGAAACGCTTGTGGAGAAGGTATCTTCTTTGTTTTTCTTTACAATTGTAATGATTTGTTTGTCTGTCTCTTGCCCACACGCGTTTCATAAATCCCAGGTGTTACATTTTGCACAAATGTCACCTAGATGAATCAATTGAAATATTATTTACAGCACCTTAAACAGTGGCATTTCATTAAAATCCCATGTTTATCAAATCCCATGTGTAAATCAGTGTCAATGTCCACGCAGGTGACAGAGTTTTGCCAACAGATGAAGGAACATATGTACGCAGTCCATGAGGCCAACAGCCGTGACATGCAGGCCAGGCTGCAGGAGTTATCAGAAATACTGGAGAGTTGCAATAAACTCAATAATGAACTCCTGGGAGCCAGCCAGGCCCTGGCAAGTCTCAGACAGGGCCTGGCCCTGAGCCACACACCAGAACAAAAACACATGTGTTAATGTATTTTATATATTATATCTTAGAACATAACTATTGTGTTTGTGGGTCAGAGTCAATACATACTCCCTTACCTGAACTCTCTCTGTTCTGTTCGTATGGTTAGATGTAGCTTCTGGATTCGTTGGCCGTTTGCTCATTGAACAGCTATGATTCTGCTTACTGTAATACATTTTACAACTTTAAAAAAGTGTACTGTTTTTTTGAATGATGAATCTCATTTGAGAGATGTGATTCAAATGTATTTTAAACCTTAACACTTCAACCAACTAGATTGATGAGGTGAAGTAGCGTGCATACAAGCTTTGAGATAGATGTCCTTTAAGATAGCGTGAATTTGAAGTCCAACCAAGAAGCTGCTTGGCCTGTCCTGAATGCTTGTGTGAGCAAACAGACTGGTAGAGGAGTAGCAAACAGTTTGAACTGTTACACAAGCTGAGACCTTTCAGCAGTGAAACACTGGCTCTTCCCATAGATTAGATAATAAAAAACAAACAAGAAAACAATATCAAAACAAACATAATTGTGAAGGGGGGGGGGGGAATGACAGTGAAAGCATAATCGCTTATTTGGTGCCCTCTAGTGGCCAATCATTATTTGATTTAAAACTCTTTGGTATTATTTGACCATGGGGTGAATATGGGAGGGTAAAACATTCTCACTAATCATTAAGTCTTCCCAGAGATAAACCAAACCATGATAATTGTCTGTCAGCATAATGGCGAACCTTTCAGCATGACTGAGCTGATATCTGTAAACTAGATTCTGATTGGACAACAGCAATATGAACTCAAACAGGCAGGATAGTGGATAAGTATATAAGGTCCAATTGCACATGCATAGGACACTACAATGTACCTGTCCAGAGTGTATTGCTGAGCTGAAGGTGTTACACTTGATTAGGTAAAACAAAACGTTAAATGATTTTACCTAACAATTTCCTGAAAAATGCATGCCACTAAAATGCAAATGTGTTCATACATCAAACCCGCTTTATATATGAACACAAACCCACAAGCATAGGATTATAATAAGATGTAAACCATGCCCTGGCCTATAACCCTGCAATGTCTGCCAGAGGTAACTAATATGAGTGTTTTCCTATTGGGTTTTAGCCCTGCTAATGACGTTACCAGCTATAATAGCCATATGCCACACACACACACACACACACACACACACAAGCATATGACTATGTAAATGATGCAGAACATTGTAAATCAATGTACATTGATTCCCCATCCCTCTGTCTGAGCCAGTGGCAGCAGGTACACCAGCTGCATACCACGTTGGCTGGGGTTGAGCAACAAGCACACAGCCCCCCATGCACGTTTTGCACTAAAGTAGATGGGAATTTTATCTGTAATTAACATAACACAAACCTTGGCCTACGTGCTCAAGGAAACCACCCTCAAGCACAGCCTACCTCAACGTTACTTGAAAATTAAAATATCACGTTTTGTTAGTGCTCTCATTAATTTCATATTATCTTAAATAACCACCTGGGTGACATTTAACGAACACACGCCACATCCGGCATGTTGTCACGTGTGCGCAGGGCGCGCCACCACCGCGCGGTTATTGTGGTGTCCCAGTGCAACGGCTGTGACCGCTGCGTTGTTTGCCTCAAATGCCCCCTTTTTATTTTGTTGTTGTTGATGTTGTTGTCGGTTGACGCACACAACGTGTGTCACATTTAAACCAAAAATGTATAACCATAACGTGTCGTTATTTAGCTGTAGGCTACTTCTCGCCCCTCTTGTTTTAAAGCCCTAACGTCGCCCTAACTGCTAGCACTAGTGCTGTTGTTGTGTTGTTCATTAATCAGTGAGGCCTAGCCGTACATTTTTTTTCTCTCTCTCTCGTTCGAGCGCTTCCTGTAGTATTTTAAAAGTGCAAGTGTACGCTTGGTCGCTCAAAAACAAAATGACGTCAAGCCACTTGTTTATATGAGCGAAGCCAGAGTAGCGGCGGGGGCATTTATAATGTTTGCCCAACCCTGCGTCGCTTTTCATTCGCCAACAGACCCGTCAATCACCCCGAACCCCCCCTTCTGATTGGTCGCCCCGTGTTGCCGTAGAGACTGGAATGCACCAAACACAGCGGGGGCGGGGGGACGGGTCCATCCCTGGTCTACGCCCACTGAGGGGCGGCAAATGGCACTCTTTTCCTCGAGATTTCCATGGTAACGGTCTAGTCTCCCCCACCACCAAAAGGGTTAAACATTAATAATAATCATAATAATAACCGGTCGGCGGTGCAGGAGTAACACATTTGACGAGGATGGACTCCGACGAGAAGAACCCGGACCCCAAATACGGTAAGACCCGGTCCTGGGGGGGGGGGTGTTGGTTTTAATACATGTCTCCCAAACCGGAGCAGGCAAGTGGAAACAATGAGTGCGAGGAAGGAGAGATGGGTGTGGACCGCATGGTGGTCCATCCGAGCTGCATCCCCCTCCCCTGGGTGGTTGTTTTTATTTTTTAAGGTATTTGGTTCAGTCCCCCCCCCCCCCCCCCCCCCCCCCCAAGTGTCCTGTCTGTCCCTGTTTTGTTTTAATTGGAGACATAATACGCATTTGCGTCATCATTGCTCATGATGATGATGACGATCTGGCCATTTGTATTCTAGCCTTAATGAAACCCATCCGAGGTGATGCTGCGCCCTGCTGTATGGTTTCTTAAAGCTTATAGTCTAGTGTAACATGTATAACTATACTATAACTATACATTACGTTGGTCTACCGTTTGTACGACAACTGACACACATCACACACACACACACACACACACACACACACACACCAACACACACACACATCAAACACATCACACACAAATACACACACACATCACACCCACACATCACACACACATCACACACACATCACACACACACACATCACATCACACACACATGCATCACACACACACACACACACACACACACACACACACAAACACACACACACAAACACACACACACATGCACACACACACACACACACACACACACACATGGTGTTTAACCTGTGGTTGAAGGTACACCAGCCTCCGCCACCAGTGTTTAAAAGCCAGTGCCACACATGACATGACACGCCGTCATCCCGGCGTCAGAGGCAGACATGAAGTGTTGAGTCACTGAGGTTTTAATAGCCCTGCCGTGCCTTCCCAACCGCCACAGGCGACATCATGGGGTGGGGGGGTGGGGGGGGGGAGGAAAGGGACGCAAACCAAACATGGGGCCCGGTCGCTTTTGCTGTTTTCCCAACGTTAAGCTGGCCCACAATAGCCAGCGGGGTCCACACCCATGCAGTATGGGTCTGGTTATGGGGGAACATCAGCGCCACTCAGCAGATGTTGGGTGGGGTGAGTGAGTGTCTGTGTGTGTGTGTGTGTGTGTGTGTGTGTGTGTGTGTGGGAGGCATAGTTGTTGTCCTGCTAGCAATGTTGGTGGCTCCTCACCCCCCCCCCCCCCCCCCCTCACACAGGCTAAAAGGCCATAGACCTTTGACCCCCTCCCCCCCACCACCACCACCACCATTTTAACTATTTATGCAAGGCATCCGGATGCACACGTTCAGACGCTCCCCCCCCCTCTTCAGAGTGGACCACTAAACCACCAAAACCACCAAGGTCCCACTGGTATGCGTGACCATGCGGACCCATAAAAAAATGTAAATGACGGCAGTGTTCCCATTTGACGTTTCATAGGTTCGACAGGCAACAGCCGACCACTTCTACGATAATGCTTTCCCTGCCTGGTCGGCGCCAGGCGTGCAGGAGCTTGCGCTTGTCTCAGACCGCTTGTAAGCCCAGCCACCGCCGGAGCAATGTGATTCAAGGAGCACCCGGGCAATACCTAGCAGATAGCAACATGCCCTGTTGCTATCACGTACAGACACACACACACACACACACACAGGGATTTGTGCATGTTAACGATAAGCGTGCGGCACGCGCACACACACACGTACACACACACACACACACACACACTGAGACACCTTCCATAGTCAAACAGTTTCACAATGATCCCCTTCCTTGCCTTTCCAACTTTAGATGTGGGCATGGCAGAGTCATGTGTGTGATTCAATCAATACATTTCCATTATGACCATTGCGTGTCAGTGGGTTAAAAGCAGAAACAGTCCTTTGTAGGGAAATGAAAACACAAATGGTGCACTCGACCGCACGCACACACACACGCACATGCACACACACGCACACACGCACACACACACACTGCTCACTAAGTAGCCGGACGAGGGCCATTTCATAATCCCACTGGATTAATTACTATCACATCAGTCATGATATCATCCTTTCCTTTAACAAACTTACACTTTCGATCAAGTACACACACACACACACACACACACACACACACACACACACACACACACACACACACACACACACACACACTGATAACGATCAGTTCTTCTACCAAAACAATATCTAATGTGAGTAGTAGACAGTAGCTCCCCCTGCCCTATTGTTAATAATAACCGCATTAATAACACAATGTTATGTCTTATTAATCACTAGCTGGCATATCTTCATACCTTTTAATACATTTTAGATGTTATAAAGAAAGGACGCTATTCAAAGTGTGTCCGAGACACAGTTGCCAAATAGTTAAAAATGGCATGCTTCTAAAAAAGCGCCCTCGGTGTAGAGGGGCCACGCCTTGGGATGTTGGGATTAATCATCTCTTTATGCTTCCTATTCACCCGCTATGCTGCTAGCATAAGAGACAGCAAGCAAGATAAGATAGCTTTACAGGCTTTATCCTCGAATATGTTAAATGATAAAAGCATACGTTAAAACAGACCAACCTTTTCGCCCAACAATATTATTTGACAATTATTTTAGCTCTATAGAATGACCAAATATTTGCGCATTATTTGTGGTTTATCAGTTCTTGCTTTTCTCTATTCCTCTACTTTTCCGAGCAAAGCGCTTCGACGCCTTTAACGAATGGGTGGGTGAATCTCTATTTCAGTCAATAGTTGGCATTGTCTACCATATCAGGTTGGCAGGCAGTCTGTCACAAGGCGGAGCATGCGGACAGGCCAGGCTTTTAGCTCGCACGGAGGACGGCTTCACCTTACACTCATCACACCGGAGACGTTGTAGGTGGCGATCCTCGGTGGAAAGAACAAGATGTCGACGGGAAATTGTCAAAGTTCAGTCATTGTGCATTGTATGCCTTTTGCATTTATTTATTTATTTATTCTTCTTTTCCTTTTTTTTTTACACAGGTTTGCACCTAGGCTGTGTCTCTTCCAGTTTTCTAATTTCTATTTTCATTCCTGTAATATATATTTCATTTCATTCCTTTTATGGGCGATGATGATACCGGTACTGAAGCTTTCCTGTATAGGTTTTGTGTTCAAATCGTGTGAACTGCTGCTGTCGCTATATATTCGACTTTTGAAGATGAACATAAACATAGATTAAGCCTGTAATGCCTGAGTTATGCAAAATATTGTTTTCACTCTATGTGGATGTCCCGGTTTGTCTTTCCACAGGGTTTGTCTTTCCACAGGGTTTGGCACACAGCCGCAATCCCAGCAACAATGCAATTTACCATGAGGTGTGAATTAAACTCAATTTTAGGAATTTAAAAAAAAAAGGCCACAAATCGTTGTCACTGCAGTGCTGCTCGGTCTCGCGATTTCCCAATTACGACTCTAGTTGACAGACAGAGAGAGAGAAATAATTGTCTTCACCAGCCAACTAAAAAAAGAAAGAAAAAGATAATACAGGAAGTGAAGATATGGGCAGGGTGCAAGTCTGTCGAGACAGGAAGGGGTGTATAAAGACAACAGTTGTCTCAGCTGAGAAGTCAAACGGTTAAACACAAAGCCACAGAGGAGCGTTAGCATGGTGACAGACAGACGAAAGGGTACTGTAATGTTGACTTTTTTTTGTATTTGTGTCACAATTGAATGGCTCAATTAAGCTACAGTCCTGTGTGCTTACAAAGTAGAAGTAGTAACATGCGACACTCTGGTTTCCTCTGAAATGTCTGCGGCCCGCCTGTGTGTTTCCTCCGCTGTGCGGTGTTACACTAACAACACTGACAGCCGAGGCGGTGAGTCACGCTCACTACTGTCTTACCGTTACAACTAACGGAAAAGGCAGTCAAACAATAGCTGTCGTCAACGACTGGCCGCTGAATAATAAATAACCGTACTTCTCTTCGAAAGCACAATTTGGATGTTGAACTACATTCGAAATATGTCAATAACGTCACTCGATATACAGTATATCCAGTCTGCCGATGGCGTCACAAAAAATGGGATATTTCATGAAGTGAAACATGTCGACGCCACGTTTTAGCCCCGCAGAATCAATTTCCTGGAGGAGGTTGACTTTGTGGTGTGTAGTCACCTGGTGAGGTCATCCAGATACAGACGGCTGGGCTTTAGCGGGCTGTGGGGCTGACGCTATCTCTCTGGCTGGTTTCCATGGAGGCTGGGAAGTGATCGCAGGGGAGTCACCGGGGCCATTTTGTGGGTTGCTATGCCAGTCTGGCGATAGAAATCCTTTTGTGTTGCCGCACGACAATATGTCTCTGTAAATGGCGCTCTCATCCGAGTAGTGTGCGTTCATATATTTGCTCATTTCATTTATATACAGGTACAGTGTGCCTGGATAGGCCTCTGTACATACGTACATGTGTCTTTCAAAGTGTGTGGGTTAGAATATCACAATATAAAATATCATAATCCCTGTCTTGTGTCTTTCAAAGTGTGTGATGGATACAGGCAAAGTCGTGGACTCCTCCTTTAACTCCCTTTGATTAATGAGTGCGTATCTGTTATCCCCAACAGGAGAGTCCAGGAAGTTTGACCCAAACTTCAAGGGACCGATCCATAACAGGTGAGCGGCTTTATGTTTCAACTGTCTCTTTATTGTGTTTCTATCCTCTATCCTCTATCTTCTATCCTCCTTCCTCTATCTTCTATCCTCCTTCCTCTATCCTCTATCTTCTATCCTCCTTCCTCTATCCTCTATCCCCTATCTTCTATCCTATATCCTCTATCCTCTATCTTCTATCCTCCTTCCTCTATCCTCTATCTTATATCTTATATCCTCTATCCCCTATCTTCTATCCTATATCCTCTATCCTCTATCTTCTATCCTCCTTCCTCTATCCCCTATCTTCTATCCTATATCCTCTATCCTCTATCTTCTATCCTCCTTCCTCTATCCTCTATCCCCTATCCTCTATCTTCTATCCTCTATCTTCTGTTCTCTATCCTCTATCCCCTATCCTCTATCCTAGCGTTGACATCCCTCTCTGTGTTTGTAACTTCCAGGGGTTGTACAGATGTCCTCTGCTGTATCCTCTTCATCCTCTTCCTGTTTGGCTACTTCGCCGTGGGCATCCTGGGTTCGTTCCTCGCTCCGTAGATACACGATGATGATGATGATGATGATGATGATGATGATGATGATGATGATGTGCTACTTAGTTTAGTTTAGTTAAGTAGGTAGGTAGATAGGTAGACAGACAGACAGACAGACAGACAGACAGACAGACAGACAGACAGACAGACAGACAGACAGATATCCAACTGATCTCAAACATGATCTGGTTTTGTTTCCCCCCATGCAGCGTGGTCCCAGGGCGACCCCAGGAAGGTGATCTACCCCACAGACAGCCGTGGGCAGTTCTGTGGGCAGGCTGGGACCCCGCTAGAGTAAGTCCCCTCTCTTGTCCCCCTCTCAAAGCCTCTGGTCTCTCACCTACATGAGATCTGAATCACCCACGGGACAGTTTGGTCATTCCTCCTGGCTGCCTTTGACTTGAGCAGTTAGCTGGGAAGCATAGCATGGCATCTGTGGCTCAGTGTTGCCAGGCAGTAACGCAATTGTTATTGTGTATCGTCTTTGAGTGGTATTGTTACAGTAATAAAATTAAGATATTGATTTATTGTTGATACCCTGCCTCATAGTTTAATTGAATTATGCAGAGAGAGATATGTCCTTTGAAAAGGTCAGAGGAAGAAGTTGTCTGATAGTCTGATTAGCTTGATATGTATTGATATTGTGTAAAAATCCACTTATTATACATTTATAATACATTTTTCTTTATCACTCTGTCTTATTGCAGTGTGTCTAAAATAATTACACATGGTTTTAGTTTAAATAGTGAGATTTCAATATAAAGCAAAACCTTTAAGGATTAAAGTGGTGGGGGCCAATATAGTGTATCGGCTATTCGACTCCCGGCCCGAAAGGTCACTGGGTTCGATCCCCGATGTCGGCAGCCTACTGAACACAGTATGAACATTGCCATCACTCCTGTGTCAACATGTAGGAAGAAGCCGCTGCTCTTCTACTTCAACATCCTGAAGTGTGCCAGTCCCCTGGTGCTTCTGGAGTTCCAGTGTCCTACCACACAGGTCAGACACATCTCTGTCTGTCTGTCTGTCTGTCTGCATGTGATGATACAACTCTTATTGTATCCTACTGAAATTTAAAAGGTTGATGACAAAGATGACATGATGATGATGCACTAATACCATACCTAGTACTGTCATGAGTTCAACTTCTACCGCTACGAAAAACGCGCGTCTCCATCTTGATAATAAAGTCACATTTCCTTGATTTGCGTGCAGTTATGCGTGGAAAGATGTCCTACGAAGCATCTCACCTTGCTCACCACCAAGTTGAGCTTCGACAAAGAAGAGCAGGAGTACTACAAGCAATACTGTAAAGAAGGAGTGAACTTCACCATGGTAAACCTCACTCAGTAACACGCTAAGTCCTAGCTCTGTGTTCTGGTTAGGAGGGTGTGTAAAGCGGTTCCCTCATGTGTGTTTGCAGAGTGCCCCCGAGCTCCTCAAGGAGGGACTGTGTCCATCCATGCTCATGCCCAGCCACGCCTGTGAGTAAGAACCAGCGATCACACGCTGTTGCCATGCCATTCATTACACCCTGCTATGAAATACACAGCAAGGCACAAGGGGTGTGTGTGGAGCGTTTTCCACACTGGTTTTTGGATGTTTATTTCATGGGTTACTACTCCACCCATGAGGCGTGCCCCTTTTTGAAAATGCTGCTGCAGCACTGCTCAGTTGACTTTTAATGTCGATATGTGTAACAAGAATGTCTGAGAAGTTAACATTTTAGCATTTTTTCCATTGGATTTCAAAATGCATAGTGGGAGTATGTCGTGAGTAGGTGAGATTGGAAAGGGTTTTTCAGTCCATAAAAAAATTATGCAAAATCCGGCCCACTCAAAAAACAGCTTATATTACGCTTAGTTAACGCTTTGTTCCTCTATAACCGGTCACACAACCAGTCTTACTCCCAGTGTTGCTGTCTCTTCCCTTGCCCCCCAGTCACCCGCCGCTGCCTGCCTGCTTTGGGGACCCTGAAAGGCGGGGTGGTGGTGGTGGGGAACGAGACCACCCTCGACGACGGAGAAGGCCACAAGGTGAACGCCACACAACTGTTGGACGCCGCCAAGTGAGTGACAAACCCTTTTTCAAACCTGTCCACTCTCAATCCGTCCGATGAGGCGTTAATCCTGATGTGCTCTTACTGAATGGCTGTCAAACGAAACTTTGATCGCAGGAAGTCCAACATGGTGGTTGAGGCTCGCCAGGTGGCCATGAGGATCTTTGAGGACTACACGGTGTCTTGGTACTGGATCTTGCTGTAAGTCCCATATCGGTCTTATTCACCGCTGAAGAAGATGCATTTTTGTGACTTTGACACCCTATGACTGTACGATGCTGAGTGGGTTTTAGGGCGTGTGTTATTATTGTGTATTTTCCCCTCCCTCTAGTGGCCTGGTGATAGCGATGGTGGTCAGTCTCATCTTCATCGTTCTGTTGCGGTACCTGGCCGGGGTCATGATCTGGGTCATGATTGTCTCGGTTATTCTGGTCATTGCCTATGGTAAGGGTTCCCATGGCAACCTGTCTTAATATCAAAAAACACATGCTACAAAATAAACTAGACCGTTTAATTTGACAAGATTGAGACTATTTTTTTGACCTAATGATTATGAATGTATCTGTTATGCTCCTGAATGGATATCTTCCTGAATGGATGTTCACGAATACCTTAATTCTAATAATGATGTATATTTAATTTCAGCATATTTTGTTTGTTATGTCAGGGATTTACCACTGCTACGCGGAGTTCGCCGCACTTAAGGGACAACCTGGAGCGGATATCACTATCCGGGACCTGGGCCTGCAGACAGACTTCTCTATTTACCTGCAGATCAAACAGACCTGGCTGGCCTTCAGTAAGCACATGGGAACACATGAGATCTACATTAGATGCACCCATGATCCACCCACCAATACCACAACTAACTGCTACACTGCCCAAATCCAACCTTACCTTTACTCCTGTTAGTTAGGATACAACCTGCGTGTTAGCGTTAGCATCCCGAACATGATGATCTGCTGTGTTTTCTTCCCAGTGATCATCCTGGCCATCGTGGAAGTGGTCATCATCCTGTTGCTCATCTTCCTCAGGAAGAGAGTCCTCATTGCCATCGCCCTCATCAAAGAAGCCAGCAGGTTAGGCTGCATTGCACATTCAAACATTTTCCCTTCATTTGTTTGCATTGCAAATTTCCTAACTGTGTCTAATAAGGAGAAGGCCTGTTGGGTCAGGTCAGGTATTCATTCTGAATGATTTTGTTCCTCTTCTAGAGCTGTGGGTCACGTGATGTCTGCTCTCTTCTACCCACTGCTGACATTCGCTCTCCTGTCGATGGTGATTGCTTACTGGGCTGTCACCGCCGTGTATCCTTTTCCGCTGCGTTTACAGCAGCCTCTACCGTGAATGTGTGGGATTTTTGGTATCCACCTGAGCAACCGCCTCGATCCGCAGTTTTTATATTTAATTCTCGCCAATTCCTTAACAACTTGTGTCAGCTTTCTGTCCACATCCAACGAGCAGGTTTACAAGGTGTTTAACACAACTGAGTGTGCATACTCAAGAGACACCTGTGATCCTAAGGTAAGGTGTGCCGCTGAATGTGCCCTTTACAACATTACACTGCATAGGATTACATAATAGATTATTCAATGCAGTTTTTTTTTCATTATCAACATAATTGTACTCAACAGCTTGAACATATATGAGTCTAATCTCATCTTGTAGTTTAGGATAATGTATACATGGGTGGATAGATTCACGATGAGACACCTCACTGCTTTCGGGATACTTTTCGCTTAATGTCGTTTCAAAATCAATCACAGCATATCAGTGTATATGGAATATTACCTGATGACGGTTTAATGAAAAGCTGAAGAATCATAGCTGATTTGTCACAGAAACCCCCACACAATTCTCTTACCATATTTACAAATAACACATCAAATCATCGAGGGACTTTACAGCTCACACATATTATAACCCCACGGTCCCCCCCCACCCCATCCCACCCACCCAGACCTTCAACTCGTCCAACATCACAGCCGAGTGTCCGGACGCCGAGTGCCAGTTTGCGTTCTACGGCGGGGAGACCCTTTACCACAAGTACCTCATCGTGCTGCAGTTCTACAACGTCTTTCTGTTCTTCTGGTGCGCCAACTTTGTGACGGCGCTGGGTCAGGTGACCCTGGCGGGGGCCTTCGCCTCGTACTACTGGGCCTACAAGAAGCCCGACGACATCCCCGCCTACCCCATCTTCTCCTCCCTGGGCCGGGCCCTCAGGTAGGTCTGGCCATGGAAAGAATCCAGTAGATTTGATCGGTTTCATTTATTTTTCCATTGTTCTTGTGTTTTTTTCCAGGCAAGAATCGAACAGTAGTTTGACAGATAATGAGGACAATTTGTTTCCCAACCCATCACCCATATATTATACAGTCTATGTGTGTGACACCTACACTGGAGCTCCACTGGCCACGCAGTTTTTGACCCGCTTTTTGCTGTTGTAGAGCTTGCGGGATGCACTTCTAAACAGACATTTAAATGTTATCACCATTGGGGACATTTTGAAACGTGAGATGTATCCGGTTGAATTGCGTTTAAGTTTTAGTAATTGCGTTTATTGTTTAGGGCAGATTACTTTGTAATGCGCCTATTGTGTACCGGTATACATATTGACCAAACGATGGCTCTATAGAGAGGAGTGCTGCTGCCTGAATATCCAATATCTTTCTAACTTAAAAAAAAGAAAAACGACTTTCAAACTACATAAACTATTTTTGAGATGTGTGATTATTTTAATACTCCACCACAGTAGCGATATGTTACACACAAAATACACATCAACATAATATAAAATGTATATAAAATATCGGAAAAATGACAAAAAAAAGATTTTTCCCATTACAATATTTTTTTAATCGTTTATGGTTTGCTTGACGAGTACTTGTTTACTCGAGTACACATTTGGGCTGCTAATCAACACTAACTGTTTTCTTAATTCCACTTCCTTATTGCGATGCAGGTATCACACGGGGTCCCTGGCGTTCGGTTCTCTGATCCTGTCCCTGGTCCAGATCATCCGGGTCTTCCTGGAATACCTCGATCACAAGTTGAAAGGTCAGGGAGGAATCATGTTGCTGTGATTACGATTGGGGTCATCCGAAACGTTACTCAGGTGCCGTATTCAGAATGGGGTTGAAGCTGATAGACCTTTTACACTCACTTCCCAGGTGCGCAGAATAAGTGTGCCAAGTTCATGCTGAGCTGCATGAAGTGTTGCTTCTGGTGCCTGGAGAAGTGCATCAAGTTCCTGAACAGAAACGCTTACATTATGGTGAGGTCATCTTCATCAAGAATGATTTGCATAAATGATCTTGTGCCTGCTCACTCGTAATATCGTGGAGTAGCAAGCAAAACAACAACGCAAAACGCCTGTTTTCTAGATCGCCATCTACGGCAAAAGCTTCTGCCCCTCAGCTCGGGATGCTTTCTTCCTTCTCATGAGGAACGTTATCAGGTAGGTCGAAGAACGGCCCATGAAAGATGCTGCCGTTATAGCGTTTGTTATATAATAACAATGGCAACCCTCGTCCGACCGTCATCCTCCACATTCTCTTTACAGGGTTGCTGTGCTGGACAAAGTGACAGACTTCCTCCTGTTTCTCGGGAAGCTGCTCATCATCGGGATCGTTGGTAAGGACACTTGAGCGTTACGTCTGAATTCGCGTCTGCACACGATGCGAGCGAGGGCTTCGGTTTGTCTCACGTGCTCTCGTGTCTCCGCGCAGGGATTTTCTCCTTCTTCTTCTTCTCTGGGAAGATCAAGGCTGTGGAGGAGGCCGCTCCATCTCTCAACTACTATTGGGTCCCTATACTGGTGAGAGAGTCTTCTGGTGCTGCTGTAAAGTGTTGTTATTGTATACGTGCATCACTTATGGCCTGCTACAGCTGATTGCCTTAACTGCTAGTTTCCAACTAGCAATTTGGGAAATTACATTGCAGCTTCATTGTGAAGTGTTCATACAAAACTGTGGTGTACTGTAGATACTTGGCTACATACATTTTGGTGTTTAGCTGTATAAAAGGTATTGTATCAGATCCCTGTTTCTGTACTTGTAGACGGTGGTTGTGGGCTCCTACCTCATCGCCCACGGCTTCTTCAGTGTGTACGCCATGTGTGTGGACACACTTTTCCTCTGCTTCTGTGAGTACCCCGTCGTCGCCGACACCTTAACCTCTCGCACCGTAGCGGTGTTTGAATAATATCTTTTAAATGTGACTCTTTTTTTATCAGCCGCACGCTTTATTAATCACTTCCGATGATCGCAATGTTAACCACTGCTTTTCCTCTTGTGCTCTGCCATGTTTCTGACAGTTTATCTTATCTCTCCCTTTTTTTTTTGTGCATAATTTTCCCTCCTTTCATTTCACACTCACCCCCTTTATTCTTTTTCCACGGGTTTGCTTTTTGGTTGTTTATTATTATCCATTTACCCCAAAACTCACATCGACACAATCAAACACACAAACGTAAAAAAATAAAAAATACAACAAAAAAAAGGTGAGGATTTGGAGAGAAACGACGGCTCGTCCGACAGGCCGTACTTCATGTCCCCGGACCTCCACGAGATCCTGAACAAGGCCCAGAAGGAGGACCAGCCCACCGAGGACGAGGTGGAGGGGGTGACCGTGGAGGAGGACACCCCTCTCAGGCAGCAGGAGGACGGAGAGATCCAGCTGAAGCAACAGCCCCTGCTCACCGGCCAGGACCACGAGGAGGCGCAACCCCTGAAGACGGACGCCGAGCCGGAAGAGGCGGCCGAAGCGCCTCCCGCAGCAGCAGAAGAGAAGGAGGAGGAGGAGAAGGGGGAGAAGAAGAGCGAAGAGAAAGAGGCGGCGGCCGATCCGGCCCCGGAGGCTGAGAAGAAGGAACCGGAGGCGGCGGACGCGGAGATAAAGATAGAATCGAAGGAGGAGGCCAAGGCCAAGGAGGAGGAGGCGGCAGCGGCGGCTCCGCCGGCGGAGGCGGAGAAAGAGATAACTGAGGAAAAGAAAGCCGAAGCCAAAGAAGAGGATCCTCCCGCCTCCACGAAGGAGTAGAGTCATGTGACTGGTGTGAGTGAGTGGGTGAGAAGTGAATCATACTACGAGTTACGGGTGTCTTGGGTAAACCATATGGGGGGTGGAAAAAAACAAAACAAATATGCATGTGCTCAGTGGCACAGCGGTACCTGACACCATTTGTGATTGGACCTATCGAGTGAAGGTTGTACTACTACTACAGTATGCACTGAAATGGAAAGTCTTTGCTGTGTTGATCTGTGTGACCTCAAGGCCCGCTTTCGTTTTTTAGAGGGAGGTTGTCCTGTCAAGTATAAAGCAGGTACAAAAGCCCAGTGCATTCCTGTAGCTTGAAAATGTGTGTGTTATCGTGGTGGATTGAGACCGTGTTGGTATTCATATTGTGAAAACGTGTGTTGAACATTTGCAAATGCTGAACCTGTGCCTGACTGCTATCATTTACAGTCGTCTCCATGGCAACGGATGCACTACAGAACCACTGCATACCATGTTTACAGCTCAAATAATGCATCTCTATTAATAGTGAATCTTTTCCACTGTTTACAATACAATACCAGCTGATGCCAAATGGTTATAATCAAATTTGATAGACTGCATACACACTTTTTTTTTGTCCTAAGGGACTAAAATGTATATACAATGTGTGTGTGCGCGTGTGTGTGTGTGTGTGTGTGCGTGTGTGTGTGCGCCTGTAATGTTTGTTACTATTTCTGCAGTCTTGTTGGGGTCCCAGCTCGCTCACTTGACTAGGATCTCGTGTATTGTTTAATTGCACACTTGCCTTGGTATTTTAGATGGGAATATGTTTTTGCAATGATGCAACCATAACGACCTCTCAGACTTTGCAAACCCCATTGTTTACTGATCATTCTTGCCCCTCTCTCTCTGTCTCTCTGTCTCTCTCTCTCTCTGTCTCTCTCTATCTCTCTCTCTCTGTCTCTCTCTCTGTCCCTCTCTCTGTCTCTGTCTCTGTCTCTCTCTCTCTCTCTCTCTCTCTCTCTCTCTCTCTCTCTCTCTCTCTCTCTCTCTCTCTCCCCCCCCCCCCCCCTCTTTCCTCTTCCCACTCTCACTGCTGCATGTTTGGTAATATTGCCTTTGGAGTACTTTGCTACTAACAGCCGATGTCTGTGGATGCTTTTGTACCTTTTCTTGTTAGTTAGAAACGTGAATGTTGAAAGTAGATCTTTTACGGTAATAATACTGGTGACTTTCCATATTTATTGGATGTAGTTATTGATTAAAGGTAACTGTATAAGCCAAACAAAAACTGTTCTGTGATTAGTGAAGCTATGAATGTTCGACGACAATCTGCAACAATAGGTGAGTTGCCCCCCCGCTTGATCCAATGTCTACAACTGACACACACTACTATACCATTGGTAAAGACAAAACTGCTACATTCCTCTACTGTCATCAAATTACCCCCCCCCCCCCCCCCCCCCCCCCCCCTTCCCTCAAGTAGGTAGAGCATGAGACCTGCTGCTGTAGCATTAGCGTGTAGTGGCATTAGCGTGTGACCAGGCCAGGTTTCACTGACCTTCTTCTCTCCATGTCACAGTGGAGGACCTGGAGCGCAACGACGGGACAGCCGAGCGGCCGTATCTCATGTCCGAAAATCTGCTCTCCATCCTCAACAAGTCCAATGAGGGCGCCAAAACTGTAGCTTAAGTGTGTGTGTGTGTGTGTGTGTGTGTGTGTGTGTGTGTGTGTGTGTGTGTGTGTGTTGGTATGCATGTGTATATGCGTGTAGAACAGGACGATTGCAAGAATGAATGCTGTACATAGGATTTGATATGCTTTGTGTCAAAATGGCATATAGTATCTAAGAGAGTATCACAGCAATAACTATCACTCCATCACATGGAAATAATTGATGTTGAGGTTTTTTTTGTCTGATTTTGATTGTTTGTTTTTTAAAGCCTATGTGCCGTTACATGCTCAGTATTGACCATTTGAATAGACTATTGAAGAACAGGAAAGCTATGCAACGGAAAGGTAACACATAAACGTGAAGAAATGAACATTTCCTTATGTTAATGTTGTGCATCTTACACCTAAAGAAGAATTTCCTTTTTTTAATTTTTTTTTTTACAATACATAGTCTTAATCTCACTGCAAATGCATAGGCTGTTGTTTTGCACTGATAACCATGTACATTTCAGAGCAGTGCCTCCAAGAGATTAAGGTCAAGCAAGATGAAGAGGGTAATGATGACGATGATGATGATGATGATGTAGATGATCATAGGCTGCATCTGTCAGCTTTTGCGCTGAATCTGGACCAAAGGTTTTGTTTGTTTGTACTTTTTTGTAAGCATTTTATATGAATAAAAGCCGTTTATGTTTATGCCGAGTTTATGCTTCCTACACGACAGCGCTGCGTTTGTGTTTTGTTTTTCCCCCCCCCTAGCGAGGTCGTAGCCTTGGTTACGGAGTTGTCGGTTGCTAGGCAACGCCAAGGTTTGGGTACTAAGGGGGGCGCGCGGGGGGGTGGTGGTGTTTTTTTTTCCTGTGTCCATGTTGACTGCTGAAAAAGTAATTTTTCAAGTCTTTTTTTAAAGGGTTGTGAACAAAAATGGCTTTAGACACGGAGGCGCACAAGCCGCCTTTGCACGACCAGATCACCGACATGCAGCGGAAGGTTCAGCGGCTCGGTGAGTGGCGGCGCTGGGATAGCGGCGAGCGGCTCACCGGCTAGCGGCTCAGCGGCTAGCCGGTGAGCTAACCAACATGGACACGGTTGGCCCTAGCTGACTGTAGCCACGGGAACATTATGTGCTGCTGTCGTTTTGTGTCTCATTACGCATGGCTCAGTTCAACCAGGTCCAATACGTCGTCTAGCTTTGAGGTGATGTTGAGTGTAATACCGAGTGTGTCCGCCAGAGGAGGACAGAACCGCCTACTACGAGAGCTCCCAGGCCGCCGTCAGCAGGAACAGGGAGGCCATCCTGCAGCTGAGGCAGCACAACAAGAGGCTGCATAGGAGGCTGGCAGACACCCTGGCTGTGAGTGGTAGTAGTTTGGGGACACACTAAAAACATCTGCAATCACTCATTAACTTAATAACTGAATAAACTTTGTTATGAGCTGTTATTGTCCACCCCCCCCCCCCCCCTGCTAGGGCGATAAGCATGTTGTCAAAGAAGCTTTTCATGACAGAGGTCCAGAGAAAGATGCCTACCGAGAGATGTCCGGCAAGGTGAAGTATAAAGTGTTGGAGATCTACATATTGTATTGTATGGTATTGAATAGATATATATGTTATCTATAGTATAGCCTTGCAACAAACAACAGAGAAACAACAAAACGGAGAAATGTCCAGTGTTACTCTCTATTAGTCTTTACCTATGAATGAGTTTTTAAGAGGCCTGAGCTACATCTTCACATCCTCAGCACACATCCTTTTGTTCACGAATGCACCTAATCCCTGGTCTTGCCCGCACCTAGACGGCCCTCACGGTGTTGGACCAGGAAGTGTTAATCAAAATGAAACGCCTCAACGCATTGAGACACGCCACCCAGACCTGCCGCCACCGCCTTGAAGAGCTGCAGCTGCAGTACAAGAGGTTGAAGCCAGAGGGCAAGAGAAAATCCCAGTCTACTGTTGCCGCCGCTGCCCAGGCAGAGGATCATGCACGGGTAGATGAATGTACTAGGCTGACATATACATATAACATGTTTTTTTATGACTATATAAAGATTTAGATGACTATATAAAATAACCACATGGTAAAGCCTTTTTCTGTATCCTCCAGTGTGAATTTTATACATGACAAATGAAAAGTACTGAGTATTTTCTCCGTTTTTTTTTTTTTACTGAAATGCAGCCTCTAAAACCAGGAAAAGACAACACATTTGCCATATCATGAGATTACGATGTCCAAAATCTATGACGATATCTAGTCTCATATCGCAATATCGCTATAATATCGATATATTGCCCAGCCCTACTATGTTGCCACAGCCTTGCAGGCCTTACAGCAACACACGGTTTCACTAAATGTGAACTTCACTCTTGTTATTATCATTTTTTACTCACAGTTAATTACATCTGAAAACATGAACCCACACACTTACACTTACACACACACACACACAGACATTGAAATCACACTCATTCACACACATGCAAATGGTAACATGTGTGGTTGTGTTTTGTTGTCTGTGTAAATGTAGAACCTGCACGTTCTGGAGAACAGTCTGGAGAAGGCCCAGGTAAAGAACGAGGAGGCTGAACACGTCATGAGAGGCTACATCAAACTGAAGAACCACCTGCAGGTTTGTTCGACCGTACACACTGTCACAATTGTCTTGTTAGGCATTGTTTCCTGAATCCTGTTTCATAACATAAGTAGTATTATAGCACTGAATCTCTTGTAAGTATGATTTTGCCCTTTATTTTACCAGTATAGTTGTTGAAGTTTTCCATGGCATTGGAATGGTACATTATGTACATTATGTTATGTAAACGGTTAGATGTCATAGGCCTATCGCACATTTCAAACAACAGTTTGAGGAAACGACAAATTCAACTATAAAAGATATCTATACTGCTCTGACAACTCTCTCTCTCTCTCTCTCTCTCTCTCTCTCTCTCTCTCTCTCTCTCTCTCACTCTCTCAGGACGAGAGCCTGACTTTTCAGCCTCAGCTGGACCGACTGGAAGCAGACATCCTGAAACACAGAGAGGAGCACTACGGCCTGCAGGTCAAGAACAGCGACACCCAGCTGTCCAAGGACGCCGCAAAGGTCAACTGGCCACCTCTCACCACACAAGTCACCGTTTCACTACTATCATTATCATTAGTTTTGGTTTTGTTCTTATCGTGAATATCGTGTTTCAACTGCCTCTTGCAGGCGGAGTTGCAACAGCTGGAGGTGTTACTCTACAAGGAGCGTAAAGAGAGGGAGCGTGTCCTGGCCTGCTACAGGAAGCAGGTGGAGGAGCTGAGAAGTGAGAAGGCCGATAGGAGGGTGAGTCACACGTGGCGGGGCAAATACATGATGCATACAAGATGATATGATATGTAGTGCGGTGGCGTTGTGCTGTGGCCACGGTTTAATATTAAGCAATCGATTGTTTTGAGCCACATCTGTTAGTCACTGCACTTTCAGTTGAGCGTCCAAATTAATTGCTATTCCATTCCTACCGCTGTCAAATTAAGGGTTGCCTAATAGTCAAGCTGTTAAACTTCCATTTAAATTCAGTTGTTGATCAGAAATCATCTTGTTAGTGCATTACCAAATCATCTTGTTAGTGCATTACCAAGTTCCATACGCTTCGCACGTCGAAAGTGAGCGTGAAGCGCTGAACGGTAACCGTTCCGTGAGCCGGTAAAGACGGTACGAGTGTGTGTGATCCTCCAGGCCCAGAAAGCGCCCATGCAGCCGGACGAGCTGAGCAGCGAGGCCCCTCGCAGCACCACCCGGATGGCGGGCGAGGAGGAGAGGAGCATCTCCACCTTCGAGGAGGCCTTCGAGCGCATCAAGGAGGCCACAGGCGTCACCAACGTACACGTACGTATGAAGTTATTGATGAAAATGTAAATTAATGCGTGCACACACACACACACACACACACACACACACACACACACACACAGTGAGTTTGTGGGCGTGTGTTCGGTCCTGTCTGGGAGTCGACCTTTATAGACGCTGACCATGAGTCCTTAGTGACAATGGCGACAAGTTACAAGATCAATTTAAAAAAAACAAAGAATAATGCAGCATATTATCCATACATGAATGTGTTTACTGATGTACCAAATCTAACCAGTGCATGCAACTGCTCCCTGTAGGAGATAGTGGAGCGTTTCATCTCCCAAGGGGAGAGCCAGCGGCACCTGGAGAGCCTGAAGGTGGCGAACGAGGAGGTGCTGGTGCAGCTGAAGGAGGAGAAGGAGACGCTGCAGCAAGGCTTCCAGGACATGAAGTACTCTGGAGAAGCCAAACTCTCCAGGTCACTCTTCACATTATTACATATATGTTGTCAAACTTACCATGATGGCTAGTTAGCGTTGCTGTTCAGGGTAAGTCGCATTAGATGATTGCCATTTTTTGTGTGTCTTGAGTCTCTTAATTTGAATAGAAGGAAGCAATCAAATTCTAATTAAGATATTTGTCACATTTGAATAGCCAAACTGTTGGATAATCATTCAAACAGACATGGTCTAATCCCAATCCTGACCTGATCCCTCTCTCTGTCACTCTCTCTCTCTGTCCCTCTCTCTCTCTCTTTATACCTGTCACTCTCTCTCTCTCTCTCCCACCCTCTCACCCTCTCTCTCACCCTCTCTGTCTCCCTCCTCAGTGGCCAGCAGACGCTGAGGGAGTGTGAGCAGCGTGTGCAGGAGGCACAGCAGCGCTGCGATGCAGACAAGGAGCACCTGGACTGGCTGCTGAAGACGCTGGGCTCCGTCCAGGCCGGGGTGGAGCACCTGGCTGACAAGCTCCAGTACATCACCCTGGTTAGAAGATACCAGTACCATCACATAGGAGGGAAAATTCAGGGTTCAATTCAGGAGTTGCCACCCGATTTAAAGCAGCTCCAGGGCAAAGTTCATACATGGAATCCTCTAGGGCTGGGTTTTAAGAAATCGATTTGAATTATCCGATATCGATTCATAAAATCCCGAGATCGGTCTTTTAAATATGCCTTTTCCCGTGGATGTTGAAGCTTTAACCCCGTTGGTCTCGCGTGACCAGGCTTCGGTTCTTCACTTTTAATAATGCACCAGGTTAGAGGGTTCCTTGTATTGAAATATCCCTAACTGAATCGATATTCAATCGAATCAAATCGGGACACTGTGAATAGGAATGGAAACAATTCGGGAAATCAGTAGCGATATTCAGCCCTCGAATTCTCTCTCTCTCTGTCTCTTATGGGTGCAATCGCTAGTGAGGCGTCAAAGAAGAGCTGTTATATTTTAGTCTTGCAATATATATGTGGCCTGCCATGTATGAACAGATGTTTTCCCTGGTGTCCTGCTGTATATGCTGCTTTTTCTTTTGCCAACTACATTCTGCAAGTCTGCTTGATGGCCAACTAAAAGCCCTCTAAAGCGCCCGTCTGTCGGCTCCCCGTTGTGCCTTCAGGAGCGAGGGGCCGAGGCTCAGCTGTCCCCGGACTCTGAGGACTTTGTGGTGCAGCTTCTGGCCCAGTGTGAGCAGAAGCTCACGCTGCTGCACGACGAGCTGCAGGGCAAGGATCTCGCCGCGCTCGCCAAGGAGATGGAGGAGGAGGAGGTGAGCGGTACCAGGCTGAGGAGAGAGCACTCTGTCTTATATTGTTTTCACCGGCCTCTCTGGGAAGCCAGCGTTGACTAGCGTATTTTGCTAATCGCCGCTGTTGCCTGTGGCGAGTTGTGCTACTGACTCGAGGGGGCGGCTGTCTTAGCCTGCCGCTCAGGCTATTAGCTTGAAGCATCACCGGAAGGAGCCGCAGAACCTACTCCGTTTGCCAACATGTCGTTCTAGGGCCATGCGGTAGGAAAGTTAGGTCAAAGCGCCTGTTATTAATGACATTGGATTCTCTGGAGTTGGGTTCATTTTTAGAGAGCAGTTTAAAAGTGTCAGTCACATAACCTCAAAACATAATCTTAGAGTTGACCGTGCAACTTATACGCTTTCATGCTCTGCCTCTCCAGAGGCTAGCGTCTTAGCTACAAGTAGCAATGCATTCATTTGATGCAGTGGTAAACGCGTCGTGTTTTTCACTCTGTATTTCAGTAGTCTTTCGTCATCTGAAAATACCGTGATCATAAATAATATAAGGCGTTATTCTGAACCTTCGCAACTTTTAAAGTATGTGTGTGTGTGTGTGTGCTTTGAATAGTTCTATACAAAGATAGAGGGGAAACTACCGGACTACAACATTCGCATCCAACTCCCCGAAGACCAGCGGCAGAACCCCTTCAACGGTGAGTTGGTGTCACACACGCACACGCGCACACACACACACACACACACACACACACACACACAATTCACTTCACTTCTCCATCGTCCTCTTATTCAAATGATCCCTGCTTCCTGCCGGTTTCAGAGGATGAAGAAAGTGAAGAAGACGAGGCTGACATCATCTCCCGGGAGGCCCTGAAACATCAGTCCCAGCTCATCATTGACTCCAAGACCAAGAAGAAACCCAGGAAGAAGAAGAAGAAGAAGGGGCGGTTCTGATCCCAAAGTCAGGGCTGTAGTCTTAGACACTGACTGCGTGTTTCTCAGTGATAAACATTTATTCATCCTTTTGATAAATTAGCCAATTCAATTTTTTAAAAAATACAGTCCCTTGTAGAAGTTAATGCTCTTTGACATTAACATAAAAGTTTTTTTGTGGAGGTGAAGTTAATTATTTGAAAGCGGTTTTATGTTTCTTTTTCATTTGAATTTAATTGTATTATTTTCAATATACGTAAAAACACAAATATATATATGTCCAATTTTATTTGATTTTTGTGTGGCTTTAGAGTGGGTGTGTATTTTATATTTTACGGTACCAATGTCATATTTTACATTTTGCTTACTAAATGAATGCGCTGGATTGAGTATAATATAGTATGATATCATTGTATTTAATTGTACTCACCTCAGGCTACCCAGGCAACTTAAGAAAGTGATTCCCCACAGTAAGGAATATGATTGTCATTTTGGTGTGATTGTCTTTGAAAACGTGTGCACGACAATGAAGTCTCTTGTTAATGAAAGGAATCCTAGTCCTGCCTTCAAATGATTGACAGTTTGCTTTGTTGTGTTATTCTATGCTTAAGGCGATTACATTATGACATTATTGTTACATGCCACAAATACCGATAGGCCTACTTAAGGTTTATTATGTCAGTGGGAATTAAAGAAAGAGACAGGTGAGGACATTGTTAGAGATTATAATAGTGAATTCAACAATTGTGCAATACTCTCAGTTGGCACCAAAAACAGGTAAGCAAACTGATGACCCAGAATTGAACTTGGTAGTTATTTGTAACAGTCTGAAATCAGACTCACACTACCAGATTTGACAACGCCCCTAACCTTAAAGTTTAAACCCTTAAAACAAAATAACTGGCTAATTAAAGGAGGGTCTGACTTTGACTCATTATTAAAATATCAGAGTTCAGTTTTAGGTCTTAATCAAAACAGCCTCTGGGATTCATCAACCTAATAAGAGTCATGAGACACAGGCGCGCGCACACACCCACACACACACACACACACTTCAGTACAATGATGAGCACAGTAGTTTGTGTACAGGGCTGCTATTAGAATACTGCATTTGTTTGTATTTGTTATGATGTTTCTGTGGAAAAGACTGCGCACACGCACACACAACATGCATGGTGGCCACAGTGTGTTGCTATGTGAGCGCCAGAGGTCTGCATCCCTTCCCCTCCATTATGTTTCCTATAAGGAGACCACCGGGGGGCGCCACTTCCTGCCCCTCTCTCTGGTTGTAACAAACAACCCTGTTTCTGTGTGTGTGTGTGTGTGTGTGTGTGTGTGTGTGTGTGTGTGTGTGTATATGTGTGTATGTGTATGTGTGTGTGTTTGTGTGTGTCCGTGCGCGTGGGCTGACATGAGAGCGAGACAGGATGAGACGGAAAGGGAGACAATGAGTAAGACAGGGAGGGGAGAGATAGAGACAGACAGTCGGCCAGAGATAGACAGAGACACATGTGGAAAGAGAAAATTATAGCATTATTACAGTCTCTCCATTTTAGATCCTAGCAGGAAGTGTGCTCAGTGGAGGAAACATGACCCCCCCACCACCACCGCCTCCCTCCTCCCCTCCCATCCCTCCCTCTCTCCTCCCTCCCTCTGTCCTCCTCTTCCTCTCTTTGTCTGTTCCTCCTGCCCTCTCTGCCTGCCCGTCGAGTCACTGCTCACTGGTACTCCCCAGAGTGCAAGCTGACCCAGAGCAGCTCTGACTAAGAAAAGTTTGCGTGCATGTGTGTGTGTGTGTGTGTGCGCGTGCGTGTGAGTGTGTGCTTGTGTGTGGGTGTGGATCTTAAAATTAGCCCAGTCACAGACTATGTAAATAAATCCCTGTTAACCCACCGCTGTGAAAACAAAGCCAGAGCCAGGCCAAGTTGTTACTCGGTTCCCTGTGTGATTCTGGACACTTCCTGTGTGCCTTGGAGCAAAGCTCCTTGGACATAAACCCAGAAAACAGCCCGGTCTGGTTGACTTCTGTGTTTTAGTTGACTGCCTCTCCCATTAAACCGTACTCGCAGTGGCAGTGAGATCCTGTTTACCGTTACCGCACTTCAAATGCCGCCGCTCTTTCCTTGAGAAAGGTGCGCATTTACACCGAAACACTGTTGTACCAAAAGATTGTGACTGCGATTTTGAACCATCTACTGTGATATCTACTGTTTTCTATCGAGTTCAAACATGAAAGGGGACTAATGGGGAAAATTGTAATTCAATTCAGAAAAGTTCTGGCCAAAAGAGGATCACAGTTTACTGTACCGCATATTAAGAGAGAAATATGAAATATGAAAAAAGCACTACAGTATTTCAAGTTTGGTTGGGTCCCGCGCGGCCTCCCGCCTCGCCGTTCTACCTTTTCATTAAGCAAGACGTCACATTCACGACATGTCATTTCTACCGTTATAAACCTTGACATCACATGCAGCTGCACAACACATAAACAAGATCAAATAAGCAGATTGGCAGCAAGCGGCTGTTTGCAATTTCTTCACCATCGCACTGGCCAGACCGATGTTAAAACCGCAACACTAATAATATCTG
The DNA here is from genome assembly GCA_030340625.1 of Merluccius polli. Classification (NCBI taxonomy): domain Eukaryota; kingdom Metazoa; phylum Chordata; class Actinopteri; order Gadiformes; family Merlucciidae; genus Merluccius; species Merluccius polli. Next base: position 62,024 of record JAOPHQ010006643.1, read on the forward strand.
GGGGGGGTTTTCCAGGAGAAAAAAAAACGTCGGCTCGTTATCTCGTCTTCAAGTGCATCTTTAGAAGAAGAAAAAAAAAAAAAAGCCTGCAGGTTTTTTATTCAGTTTTATTTCTTCATTTATCAGAGCAGTTTATTTTTTTTTAATTTTATTTTTCGCTGTGTTTTATTTGAGCTCTGAGAGATCCAGTGCAATGAAGACGCTTCTGAGACACGCAAACGCAAATGCGACAAAAATACGACAACAACAACAACAAAAGTTAGGTAGATCAACTAAACATTGCAGCAACGTTGGCGTGACACTGTTAAGGGGGGCGATCGTGTCGTGACACGACGGCGGCTTGATGAAACCACATGACACGGATAGTCAGTCAGAGAGATACAGTATCATACGGACAGAAAACAAAAATACACACACATACACACACACACACACACGCACGCACACATAACTCTTAAACGAGAAAACTAATTTATATACATAATCACAACAAATGTCAGGAAGTGGTCGTCGTTACACTTTGACGTTCCCTTCTGCCTATGACTTCGCTTCACAAAAGGCCAGCAATGTGCTTCTCTTTAAATTGGCTGGTAGTGGGTGGGAGGGGGGGGGGGGGGGGTTGGGGTCGGAGGGGTGGGTGGGGTTGAGGGTGGGGTTCAGGGTGGGTGGGGTTGAGGGTGGTGGACACAGGAACACAGATAGGCTATAATAGAGTCCACGAGCTGCATGCGTACGCGCGCACGTGAAGCTGTACACTAGGAGCCTTTACATCATCAGCGCCCGGTCTGCTGGTGAGGAGGAGAAGAGGCACAATCCCCTCCATTGTCCCGGAGCAGGAGGAGGAGGAGGAGGAGCAGGAGGAGGAGGAGGAGGTGAAAGTGGTTTTCGGCAGCTGTTCCCCCTCGTCCTCCTCCCCCGCCTCCTCCATTTTCTTCTTCCGGAAGAAGGAAGCGATAAAGATTGAAGGAGAAGTAAGGAAAGTAAGGAGTCCTCACCTCCAAGCGAGACTATTAGGACTTCTGGTCGCCCGCATGTCTAATACTGTTGTTCAAGCAAGACTTTTACATTTTCACTTTACAAAGAACAAATGCAGTTTATAATTTTAGCTTGGCAGCTCTGGTGTCATTTCAGTTGTCCCCCGACGTAGAAAAGTATAGAATATGACTTTATTGTCCTGCCTGGGCCAGAAATTAAAGTCCTATTATATAGTACAGCCTAAGGCTGTACTATCAACAAAATAAACTGGTACCATTAGTGGTTAGAAAGGAGAACTGAATTATTATAACTTACACAATAGGGCATGATTACAGATCTTGCTGTTTGATCTGTCTGTACAAAATAGGCTTTTAATTGTTTGTTTTATACTCATTATCAATGCAAACCAATTATTCACAGCAGATATTGACTGCTTGATGTCTAGAATTCGATATAAAAACGATGTTTCTATATTTTTGCGTTTTGAAAGCAGCATGCAGAGCTCTTGGTCCGCGTCGCAGGGGCCTTGCGGCACTCTCGTCTGTTACCTTTTCTTGTTTTATTTGCACTATTCGCTTACTGTTAAAAGGAGAGCCATCCCCCTCCTGATCTTGCCTTTTAAAAGCGGCCTTTTACCCGTTCTGGGGCGGGGCGGCCGGTTCCCCTGCATACACCCCATCCGTTCAGTTACAGTAAGCGGAGGACAGGGGTGTCGCATCAATTCCTTATCAGCAGGTGACCAGGTAACCACAATAAGCCATGCAATAGCACATGTTTAACATAAAGAGGGAGTCGTCTAACCAATGCACAAGCGGTGTTTGGGTTTGGCACTCCTTTAACAAAGCTATATTTGTTAAAAAGGATAACTAACGACACTACACTGCATGATTTGGTAAGTTTGCTGCCCTCTGTAAAAGCCTCGCACTGTGAAAGTGCTGTTGTTTGTTTGACCGAATGTGTGTTTGTCTGCGTTTTTGTTGGAAAAGCAAATCAATAGATTAAATGCAGACAGAGCTACGTGTTTTTGCTCAAACACACGGTCGCATGTTATTGACCTTTAGATTGCAGCAAACTCACACTTTAAATCCGGCCCCCTAGTTCCTCTTTAATGACTCATTTCAGTGGCATTATCATTCTTTCAGTTACATGAATATCCTTACACATAAAAACTGAAAAGATCCTAACATAGTTTCTCTTCTTTGAGTGCTCGTGTTTTACAGTGGCTACTTTTCAATGGTGTGTCGACGTGTACGCAATCAAAAATGATTGAACGAAGAAAAAAAAAAAACGCAACCACATCTCATAACAAACAACTCCACAGATTTCAGTCTCGATAAGACGACCTTCTCCACAAGAACCACAGAGTTGTTCCGCGGGCGCGTTCGTGAACGCGGGCTCGCCGACCTCTCGCGGGATCGGAGTTCACAGAACGGTCAGAATCACTTCAACAACTCGGCGTCCCGCTTTTCCACAGGTCAGTGTGAACGTGTGTGTGTGTGTGTGTGCTCATGTTGGGCAGAGGAAGGAGCAAACATGGAGAGAACCTGAGCGCCTCTCTCTCTGTCTCTTCGCCCGCTTTCACAGTTCAGTGAGGAGTTTCCTCCTGCAACCTCGGAAGCCCGTTGGCCGGGCCAAGGGTTCAAATGTATGTGTGTGTGTGTGTGTGTGTATATGTTCATATGTGCATATGTATATGTTCATGTGTGTGTGTGTGTGTGTGTGTGTGTCAGGCTACTGCAGCATGATGTCCTTGAGGTTCTCCTGCAGGATGGTGTCCTTCACGGCGTGGAAGACGAAGCGGATGTTCTCCGTGTCCACGGCGGTGGTGAAGTGGTGGAAGAGCGGCCGAGCTCGGTTCCTACGCTTGCGGCTGAACGCCTGCACCAGGAACGCCTGCCGGCACACACACACACACACACACACACATACACACACACACACACACACACACATAAGCATGAACATATAAAGACATGAACACACACACACACTTAGGGAGGTA
>JAOPHQ010006644.1:2500-61196 GCA_030340625.1 Merluccius polli
TGACACACACACACACATAGTTGGAGAGAAAAAAGATCAAACAGGGATAATAATCAAGAGTGTGAGATACTGACAAGGCGAGAGCGCGGGAGGAGAGCAGCAGAACGTGATGGAGACAGAGCGAGTCCACGAGGATATCAGCGTATCCATGGCAGCTGGTTGAGATTCTGGTGCTCTGCTGAGTGGGCTGGTCTGCCTGCTCGGTCTGCTGGGACCGATCTCATTCATAGAGCAGGAAATGGAGACAGGATGCAGTGGGATAGAAACCGCTCCCCCCCTCCCCATATACCTCAGGCAAACACGGTGTACCCCCCCCCCCCAATAATGACACCTATTTCTGCCTCCACCTCCACATTAATGGCATGTCACACCTGAGTCACCTTTCTCTCTCTCTCTCTCTCCCTCCCTCCTACCTGTCTTGAGTGAGAAGCTTTTAATTAAACAGTACCAGGAAAGGACGCCGTGGGGGAGGGTATGGAAGAAAAGTTCTGGGAAATGTCACACCATAGATTTCCGAAGAAGAGGGAGGGAGACATATTCACTGATGACTCATAGCATATTATTCATCTTTTGATTACAGTTTAAAGTCATCAAATAAACATCTTATATAATAGGGCTGGGCAATATATCGATATTATATTAATATCATGATATGACACATAAGTCCTGTTGCTGCTATCTGCTTTAGTTTTTGAAATGATCGATTCTCAGCGATAGAGTAGCTGTTTTTTTCATATGAACTAAATACTTTCTTTCCGAACACGTTTCCGTTTGTTGGCAGTCTCAAGTCAATCATATTTTTATGAAAACTAAACTTATGTTTCATAAGGCAAATGCTAGGGAGTACTATACCGCAAACCAATCAAAAACACGTTCTAGCATCACCTGACTTGAAGTCTGCCAATGATATTTGTTCAAATAGGAAGTAAAAAAAAAGGATCAGAGGAAACTGACAACTGAAGCTGCGGATACTGCTGTCAGGTAAGGTGGTTCATTTCATATTCATTCATATTTTATTTTTTAATAATACTACATCTTTGATGCAGTCAATATTGGTAGTCTACTAAATGCATTGTCATCACACTTATATTTCAAGTTGTCTCCTATTCCTGTTGGGTGTAGCATGTTGTACCAAAGAGTTTGGTTGTAGTTAGTGGACTTAAACATTGGACAAAACCCAAAACTGTGTTACAGGCTAAGTGTATCTTCAATTGGCCCATAATTGACCAAACTAGACAGAGATTGAAGAGGAAGGGATCTAATTTATTACAGAAGTTTACATCATCTGCAGATCACCTAATAGATTGTCATGTAAATATTTTATCGTAAAAAATAGTTCATCCATAAACAACAAAAAAGCAACTAAAACATTTTCTTATTTGATCATTTACTCTTCTTTCATAATGTGATTTCCGTTCTTACTAGACAGTCTCCTTTTTTAGTTTGCTAAAAAAATAAGCACGCCTACACTTAGGCCTAGTTTGATATGTTCTCACAGTCCAAACAAATACATTTCTGTGTGTGTTCGATCTGCATGTGCATCTCTCTTTCACACATTGTGTCTTTTTACAGGAGCAGTACACAAGCTCCGGGTGTGTGCTTCCTCATCTAATACATTGTAATGGGAAACAAAATGGGGTGGTGGAGGGTAGATGGAGGGAGACATATGTGATGATTGTATGGATTGCATTAGTAATGCTTCCGACGTTATAGTTTGTTTACAGATCCCCTAATCTGTTTCCCCAGGTAACCCCAGATGCTCAGCCCTGCTATCAGACATCTTCTGGACCTGACCTATCTATGATCATTGATGCCTTGATGAAATTGTTCATAGTTTTTTCAAATACACATTTGAAGAAAATGCTTTTGCTTATAATAATATGCACAAATTGCTGAAGCCTAATAAAATAGCCTGATGCAGAACTGATCTACCCATCCTAGTGCTTAGGCAGCAAGCATTGTCGTCTATTTCCGCACAGTATTTTAAAAACTGCTGAAACAATGAACGTGCCCTTTGTTTTTTATGATTCAGCCTAAAATGGATTCTTGGCATTTATACCGTGATGTACAAGGTCAAAACAACTACAGTTAACCAGTTTAAAGCTGCTTTACAAACCTTCAACCTCCGGTACTGTCTTTTCTCTCCTCTTGCAGGCTCTTTCAATATGTATTTGGCATACTGCATGTAGCATTCTCTATGGTAGCCAACATGAACTGGCACGTCTTGAGTGTGGCTGTCTCTTTAGGTCATATTTTTCAATAGCTCTTTCTGCAATTTGGCTTTCTTTTGTACTAAGATTCACCCACTCCAGACAACTTTGTGCATATGTGTCCAACTTGAAACTGGAAAGTGTATTATGCGTGTTGTAGGGATGTGTCATATCGTACCGTCCATGATAATACCGGTATACATTTTTATGTGATGAAAAAAAGCGACGCGATGACGTATAACACATTTACGTTCCCTAGTTTAGACCTCCAACAAAGTACAACATTTTGCAAAAATACGCAAGAAATCTGTTATTGCTAAAGGTGGAAACACAACAAACTTTTTTCACCACTTGAAGCAAAAACACAGTGTCGAGCTCGACCGGGCTAGGCTACATCCACACGAATACATTTTCGTCTTAAAATGCATAACCGTTGCTACGTTTACGCCTATTGTACACTACAATAGAGTGGTGCAGGGATGATGTATTTTTGTAGGCCAACCCGGAAGTAAGCGTCGCCCTGGGTTCCCTTGACAACAAGGCTTTTGGATTATTGCAGAAAATTAGCTCTGTGGCAAACAAAAGTTTATGATACTCACACGTTTTGTTAAGCAAGTTAATCTTCACTAATGAACACTACTTTTATGATTTTCGAAGCGTAAATGCCATCGCCAGAAGTTTTTTAAGACACGTAAAAGCTTCAAAATTCGAGTGGGGTATTTACTGACGTATTTTATGTCGTAGACCAAAACGTGGCCATCTCTTAAAGGACCTATATGTAGGATTGCTCCCTCTCTGGCCAAAACTGTTATTGCAACCACGTTGTAAATACTGTACAGCGTGGTACTCCCTCCCCCTCCCCCCCCAGAGTAGCGGTTGCCAGATTCCCCGTTCCCGGATTACTCAACACAACACTGCGTCTACTAGAAGGAGCAACCATGACAAGTGTTTTACATACTGTTCTTTGCTTTTATTTAGGTAAAGAACATAGAATTGCCTCTGTGTATGAAGTGTGCTATACAAATACACTTGCCTTGCATCAAGGGCGTAATCAGCGTTTTGAGAGTGGGGGGGACATATTTAAACGGGGGGTCTGGGGGTCCTCCCCCAGAAAAATTTGAAAGAAGTAGTTGCAATTTCCCGCATTCTGGTGCATTTTACCATGTTTTCAGATTCAAAATGATCTCCCTCTTTCATTGATTTTCCTTGGAGCATGGTCTGCAATTACTGACTACTATTATGTTCTGGTGTAATACACACAGAGATGTATAAAGTACTGGAGACCAAGACTTGAGTAGAAGTACAAGTACTATCAAAAAAGTGACTTGAGTAGAAGTAGAAGTGTTCTTTAAAAACCATACTTAAGTGGAAGTACTAAAGTATTCAAAATGTTTTGTATTTAAGTATTGCAAGTAGAAGTATTTTAAAATGTACTACTCAAGTACTGAAAGTACAAGTGTTGTGTTATGTGTAGGCTATATTAACAGGGATACGAACACATGTATGGTCAAAATAGAGAGAGCTAGTTGAAGCACATATTCTGATTAATTCTGATAATTAATTAGTAAGTCATTTAATATTTTGAATGGGTAAAACATTTGATTTTTATGTTTCATTAGGTGTGTTAGTTCAGCTGGCATCACAATCTGATATAGCCAATATAGAATTGTCTATAGGCCTGTCTCATTTTGTGTAGTTTAACTTATTAGATTTGTCTTATTAATATGTAATTAATAGCACCTTAATATTTGCTGAAAGCCTTTCATGATTCTTGAAATAATAGGTGCAAGTTCAGATATTAATATTGTATGAGCCTATTAAAATGACGCCTGTCTCTTTAAGACACGTCTTCCAGGGCTCTGCTAGCGAACAATCAGCTTGAGCGGCAGTTTTCCGCTTGGTCCTAGTGCTTGACCCGTCTCTGTTCACTATAGCGTAACATTGTTTTTGGACGGTAAAAAGTGCGGGGGACCAAAACGGCCTTTTGAAAAAGTGCGGGGGACATGTCCCCCGTGTCCCCCCCGTAAATTACGTCCGTGCCTTGCATAGATCCCTGATAATGACCAACTGCATCACCGTCACCGGGGCTTCATAGTAATGTGTCCGAATAGAGCAGCCCTCTCGGACACACACACGTTACCGCTGTTTTATTATCATCCACACTTCCACACCGTCACCGGGGCTTCATAGTAATGTGTCCGAGGAGAGCAGCCCTCTCGGACACACACACATGCTGTTCCCGCTGTTTTATTATCATCCAACACATCCAGACCATCACCGGGGCTTCATAATAATGTGTCCGAATAGAGCAGCCCTGTCGGACACACACACATGTTACCGCTGTTTTATTATCATCCACACTGCAGTCGGTGTGCAGTAAATGGCCCTCAATGGTGTGAAATCCTTACATACAGTCATTGAGCAAACGATACTGACTTCGTGAAAACGCCCATGAGGCAACGACGCAATGATTCGCTTCAAACATGTTTTTCTAGCAAAAACGGAATAATGGCGATAAGCCAAATATAATTCTAAAGATATACTGCAATAGTTCACTCCAGTGGAATCATGGACCATTTTCATTACCCAACTAAAATATATTTGGTAGTGCAATGTAAACATGTTCACGAATGCATTTAGTAACGTCAGACATTTCTGACCCGAAACATTTGTAGCTGCAGCCTTCCTTATACAGTAAATGGCTGCAGCTCAGCCATCTGGCAACCCGGATCACGATACAGTACTGACTTCGCGATTGGAAGCTAGGCAGAAGGTGGAGCAACAGACCAAAACACAAAATGAAAACAAAACAGTTTTACGGCACAGAAATATTGCGTTTGAAATTAAATATTCTGGCTGGACTACTATTATGTCTGACATAAATACTTGAAATTAACATGATTCCTCAATGTCTAGTGACATATTAGGGTCATTTTATGATTACTTTGAGTACATTTCTTACATACAGCTCCTTTAAGATTGTGTAAAACCACAGACCTTATTTCAGCCATCTAACCAAAAACCCATTCAAAGAACCTGTTGATTTGAGACGAGGGAACCGGCAGTGCCAACATGCTAACGGACTTCCGGGTTTTAGGATAGAGTGGTGCAGGACGACGTGTTTTTGTAGGCCAACCAAGAAGTTAGCGTCGCCCTGGGTTCCCTTGACAAAAAGCCAATCGGGTTTCTCTTTTGGATTTTGCATTATTGCAGAAAATAATGTTCAGTATTTTTTTACTATATTGTCCTAAATATTGTTATCGCGAATTTCCTTGAAATACCATGATATAATTTTGCTTTATCACCCACCCCTAGTTTGTTGTACAGCTTGTTACATGCATGCAACACTCCATATTTTCTTCCTGTCTACATGTGTTTGGGATTATGCAAATAAGATGCCAGAGTCAGACATCAAATGAGATAGATATCAGATATATCAAATGAGGTGGCCGACAGAAAAATAGTTGGATGGAATAGTTTAGGGTTTTTTTGGACATTATTCTAACCAGATCAAATTATACATTAGAAGCTCATAAAGTAGTCAAATATGAGTCTATAACATATATTCAACTAGAACAAGACAGATTTTCTTAAGATAATGTATGATGGTAAACAAAATCACCTAATTAATTACAAGTTAGAGTTTGAAGTCATGGCCTTGTGTTAACTTGTATTGTCGGACGAGTAGAGTAGCGTAGAGTAATAAATATTTTCTCATCTAAAAAAAACCTAAACCTAATTGATTAAAACAACTAATAATAAGAGTGATGGCATACACACAGTGTGTTTTCTCCAGCCAAGCAATATGTAAATATTGAGTATATCCAATTATAGTCAAATTAAATCGCTGGCTCCCTGACTACACCTTGAAACCTCAATGTGAGGACAGCTCGGATCTTATCTGGTCTCATCTCTGTTGTAGTGGAGGATGAGGATGTCAATGTGTTACTGTGTTACTGTGATACATTACTGTTGTCATGATTTCATCACCCCATGGGGTGATGGAATAGGGCAGTGGAATAGGGCACAACTTTCCCAGAAGAAGTGAAGAAGTACTTCATTGTGCTCCTCAATGTCCTCTTTCACAGTATTTTAAAAACTGCTGAAACAATGAACGTGCCCTTTGTTTTTTATGATTCAGCCTAAAATGGATTCTTGGCATTTATACCGTGATGTACAAGGTCAAAACAACTACAGTTAACCAGTTTAAAGCTGCTTTACAAACCTTCAACCTCCGGTACTGTCTTTTCTCTCCTCTTGCAGGCTCTTTCAATATGTATTTGGCATACTGCATGTAGCATTCTCTATGGTAGCCAACATGAACTGGCACGTCTTGAGTGTGGCTGTCTCTTTAGGTCATATTTTTCAATAGCTCTTTCTGCAATTTGGCTTTCTTTTGTACTAAGATTCACCCACTCCAGACAACTTTGTGCATATGTGTCCAACTTGAAACTGGAAAGTGTATTATGCGTGTTGTAGGGATGTGTCATATCGTACCGTCCATGATAATACCGGTATACATTTTTATGTGATGAAAAAAAGCGACGCGATGACGTATAACACATTTACGTTCCCTAGTTTAGACCTCCAACAAAGTACAACATTTTGCAAAAATACGCAAGAAATCTGTTATTGCTAAAGGTGGAAACACAACAAACTTTTTTCACCACTTGAAGCAAAAACACAGTGTCGAGCTCGACCGGGCTAGGCTACATCCACACGAATACATTTTCGTCTTAAAATGCATAACCGTTGCTACGTTTACGCCTATTGTACACTACAATAGAGTGGTGCAGGGATGATGTATTTTTGTAGGCCAACCCGGAAGTAAGCGTCGCCCTGGGTTCCCTTGACAACAAGGCTTTTGGATTATTGCAGAAAATTAGCTCTGTGGCAAACAAAAGTTTATGATACTCACACGTTTTGTTAAGCAAGTTAATCTTCACTAATGAACACTACTTTTATGATTTTCGAAGCGTAAATGCCATCGCCAGAAGTTTTTTAAGACACGTAAAAGCTTCAAAATTCACGAGTGGGGTATTTACTGACGTATTTTATGTCGTAGACCAAAACGTGGCAATCTCTTAAGCTTGTGTAAAACCACAGACCTTATTTCAGCCATCTAACCAAAAACCCATTCAAAGAACCCGTTGACTTCGAGACGAGGGAACCGGCAGTGCCAACATGCTAACGGACTTCCGGGTTTTAGGATAGAGTGGTGCAGGGACGACGTGTTTTTGTAGGCCAACCAAGAAGTTAGCGTCGCCCTGGGTTCCCTCGACAAAAAGCCAATGGGGTTTCTCTTTTGGATTTTGCATTATTGCAGAAAATAATGTTCAGTATTTTTTTACTATATTGTCCTAAATATCGTTATCGCGAATTTCCTTGAAATACCATGATATAATTTTGCTTTATCACCCACCCCTAGTTTGTTGTACAGCTTGTTACATGCATGCAACACTCCATATTTTCTTCCTGTTTGCATCCAGACATGCTTGCTAAGGTCTACATGTGTTTGGGATTATGCAAATAAGATGCCAGAGTCAGACATCAAATGAGATAGATATCAGATATATCAAATGAGGTGGCCGACAGAAAAATAGTTGGATGGAGCAGTTTAGGTTTTTTTTGGACATTATTCTAACCAGATCAAATTATACATTAGAAGCTCATAAAGTAGTCAAGTATGGGTCTATAACATATATTCAACTAGAACGAGACAGATTTTCTTAAGATAATGTATGATGGTAAACGAAATCACCTAATTAATTACAAGTTAGTGTTTGAAGTCATGGCCTTGTGTTAACTTGCATTGTTGGACGAGAAGAGTAGCGTAGAGTAATACATATTTTCTCATCTAAAAAAAACCTAAACCTAATTGATTAAAACAACTAATAATAAGAGTGATGGCATACACACAGTGTGTTTTCTCCAGCCAAGCAATATGTAAATATTGAGTATATCCAACTATAGTCAAATTAAACCGCTGGCTCCCTGACTACACCTTGAAACCTCAATGTGAGGACAGCTCGGATCTTATCTGGTCTCATCTCTGTTGTAGTGGAGGATGAGGATGTCAATGTGTTACTGTGTTACTGTGATACATTACTGTTGTCATGATTTTCCATCACCCCATGGGGTGATGGAATAGGGCAGTGGAATAGGGCACAACTTTCCCAGAAGAAGTGAAGAAGTACTTCATTGTGCTCCTCAATGTCCTCTTTCACATCACACTCTCCCCTTTCTTTATCCCTTTTCTCCTTTTTTTTAGGGACCCCATATGAGGGGGGGGGGGGGGGTGCTGGTGGTTTTGTTGGACATTCGGAGTGGCTTCCTGTGTGCGCAGAAGACGCTTGTGGTGTTGCCTGTGAGTCGGTTCAGTCGCGGGGCTTTACAAGAACAACTGGTATGTGCTGCACAATGCAGCGTATGCTGTGCTGCTTCCACTGCCCCTGTAAATCTCCACCGCATGGAGTGGCTGACAGGCACACACACACACATCCCTCTCCCCCAGCGAAAGGGTGGGAGAGAGACTGAAGTCGACGACGACCACAGTGCTGCTGGCGCGGGTGAGCGATACGGGTGTCAGCAGCAGAAGCCTGAGTTTAAAACTCGACGAGGGCCCCTCCCTCCACCGACAAGGGGCCCACTTCCCTAACATCCATTTCAACATGGCTGTCACTTCTTTTTTTTTATTAATTACTGCACAGCTGACAATGGTATTCAGTCATCTATTAGTGGAATCACATAGCACTGTGACACTTTGATACTGCCATACTGCTGCAGAGTCCCAGTCACAGTCGCTGTTTGTCTCTCTATCACTCCCCAGCACATCCCTCTTGGACTTGAGTTGAACGCTTCTATTCTACTGTTGTTAGCGACGCATAAAGCGATGACAATGCTGCCTGTAATAAGAACCGCCACTATTTCACTTCAATGCTGAATTGGAATGGATCGTTAATGGAAAAATATGTTTCATAACCAAGGGTTGAAATATGAAACGTCATCAGACATCAATAAATCCAAAAGCAAATACTTACTATTTTGCTATTTACTTTATGAAAAGCTATACAAGCTATGCAATACAAGCTAATCAACAATTGTTTGTAAAAAGGTTATTATATGCAAAAATAAAATTACAGTTATATCATGTCCATACAGTACCTGCTACATTTTCTGTATGTCATTACAGTATAGCTTTAAAAAAAGGTATAGACCTTTTAAAAATGTGAACTGATCCGCTCCGGTAGCACCCCCCCCCTCAAGCTCAGTTAACAAGTAAACTATAGGAGGAAGCATCCATGAAATTCATTATTACACATATATTATACATCATAGTAGACTACAGAAGTGTTGTTTAAAGTACATTAGGTTGGAGGTGAGATGATCTACACACCGCAAACACTTCTCAGCAACGATGCACGCACAACCAATCGCAATCACTTAACAAGAGCGTTGCCAAAATGGCAGCGTGCTTCTCATAAAGCAAAGGGGAATCCATATGCGTGCCTACACTCTCCCCAAGCACGGCAAGCAGCATCCCTCATCGTCGTTACTAAACCCCTGCTCTGCGTTGCTAAATCCAATTGTGTGCAAAGCCTGAATCATTCCAGGTTCAGCCCAGGCTACTAGAGTGACACATCCACTCACTCTGGCTCCAGCATCTATGGTAGGAACCTGATAGCACTGACAAGATTTACACTCTCTCGTTGTCACTCCCAAATTGTGGCGACTCTGCACATTGTGTATATTCTGCACAGATATACGTCCATGATATATATACACATTTCAATAAAAACTCCTGTTGAAAATATCCCACAAGAGAACGCTCACATTCATGCCAGGCCAGTAGGATAAAACTTGTCAAACTTGTCATATGTCAAACGAGGTCTGAGACCAACTCATAATCAATAAATAGGCTAATACAAAGCCACAAAGCAAGAAAGTTGTGTAATTTGGTCTACTAATTGAGTTGAAATCTGAAAGCAATAGGCTAATTTGAGTTGTAACCTGAAAGCAATAGGCTTATTTGAGTTGTAACCTGAAAGCAATAGGCTAATTTCTGTTGTAACCTGAGAGCAATAGGCTAATTTGAGTTGTAACCTGAGAGCAATAGGCTAATTTGAGTTGTAACCTCAAAGCATTAGGCTAATTTCAAAGCTAATCTTTGATTAACAAGTGCTGCCCGGGACTATAGTAAAATCAGTTTTCAACTGCAACGAAAATTAATCTATGATGTATGATCCCACAGCATCACAACTGATTAAATACTAATCTGATGCACCTTTCCATTTTGTTCTCTTTGGCTACACCTAGATTGCAGGTGTGTCGCCACCGACGCCCTTTATATTACATTCAAGGGCTCTCATCAGTGGGCCATCGGCTCAATCAACATTGTGTTACCTCATTCGGTGATAGATAGTGACTTAATAGACATTTGTTTACATGAAAATCTTTGAGATTATTACTTTAACTAGCATTTAATGTGTTTATGTAATGGGGTTGTGTACTGCTTAATCATGCATAGTCAACTATAAAAGGTAATGGGCATTAGATGTAAAAACATGAACGATATAATCCACTTTTCATCAACAACTTGGAAACGGCTGCAAATCTATTTGTACTATACCTGAATATTTGATAGTTGGCATATAGAATAGACAAATAATGTTTCATTGTAGCTCCAGGGAAAATGCTGCTAGGACTCTTTGCTATAAGTGGAAAATCCACTTATAGACGGATTACAAAGAAGGAAAAAACAGATTATTTTGGTGCTAATAATGCCTCGGCTAAAGGCTGAAACAACTCATTGCATGCTATCTATAGAGAGCTGAAGGTAAATGATGTCATATAAATAATGTCAGCCTGTTGTACGAACAATCAAAACAAAAAGAAAAGGATCTACCGCCCTTTGGAACGACCTATGCGGTTGTACGGCAAACTTGACCTGTTGCCTCTCAGACCGACGTGGTCTGTCCCCTTCGCCGCGATGAAGCGTTGACCCCGGCTGCAGTGCCAGAGGTCAGCGGCGTTAAGTACGCCTAATTGGCATCACACTGTTACTGTCCGATTTTAATGACCAAATCTAAAAATGTACCAAGAAAAATGCGTCCGCTATGAATTTTTCATGCCAGAAATGCCAGAGTTCAAAGATTAATGGCAGGCGGTGATACATGACATGCTTTCGTCCAATTACTCACGCAGAGATGCCAGGTTTGGTTTTAAGGTCAAAAGCTTTAGATGTCTGCTCCACGAGACCAAGTGCCCAGACTCATTTGCATACATGTTACTCTCTAGATTTCATTGTGCAAGCACTCCACATAATGTACAATATGCTTCAATCGCGCGCGCACACGCACACACACACACACACACACACACACACACAAACACAGTGTAAGTATATACTTTAATCCAGGGAAGTCTGATCAAAATGTCAAACCAACATTGCCTTAGACAGGGTTCCAACAATAAAAATGTGCAAAGTCATTATGTGTGATATCTACATTTTTTTATTTTCAACTATTGTGCTCATTGTAGAACTACATCCAAGGCCTTTTGATTAAATGTAAAGACCTCTAAATTTAGGTGTCCCCAACTAACCTGAGTGTAATATCCTATTCCAGTGATCATTGATCAACATTAGAAGTTTTTTACCCTGCCTGGAAAACGGTGCAGTAATTTTTCAAAGACCAGGTACAGCAAACCAAAATAGAACAAGGCTCATGACACAATTCCTGCAGAAGGTCTAAATTATTCAACTATATATTAATACACATCACAGGTTTTTTAAAATCATGAATCATAGAGGCATTGGATACAGCAGAGGAGACTCTGAGGGCAGAACCCATGAGCCCAGGTGAACACTTCTGCTGTCCACTAATCTAGTGCCTGTGATATTGTGTGGTCCCTACTAACCAAGGGCGGCATTCAACGCTGGGGTTTAAAGTAGATTAAATAACTGGAAATGATTTACGCTGCCCACTTGATAAATAGGGCGGATGGTGAACTTGTCAAGACCATGGCACACAAAATCTCTCTTACAAGGTACCTCCAACGGCTAGTTGGCAATTCAATACCATTAGCGCCCACAGAATATTTGTTTAAAAAAACACTATGGACTTCAATTCATGGAACCACAAGGATGAATGTTTTTCTTTATATGACAAGAAAGCTGAAATTTAGTGAGTTTCAAGACCTAGGATTACATTTTCCTCGTTGTGTATTCCATGCAATGCTCCATTAGAGAAATAAACAATCTGAAGTTGCGCCAAAGGACCTGTTTGGTTACAACATCAAAGCACATCAAAGCTATGACCCCGGTCTGTGATTAAATGGAGCCGTGAAAGGACGTGTATGACCTGCGAAGACAGAAGCTAAAATTAGACGTCCCCTCACAAGGCAGGTTATTAATGCAGATGATGGACAACATTTAAATTAAAAACTGTTAAATTGCAAATCCACTGGAAGTGAACACCAAACTCTAAGCTACGAGCACACTACTGTCGACCTGATTCAGATCAAATAAAATAGACACACTAAACAAAATCGAACCGTATTGTCACAGCATCCATCAGAATTATTTGCTCAAGGACTTGGCACGATCCAAATGTTTAACATTTGCTTTAACCCAAGACCTGTTTGGGTGCCAGATGGTCCAACGACAGCCAAGGGCTGTTAAACTAGAGTCAAAGACAGTATACAGGATATGGGTTTTCTGACAACGACATTTGAAGGCATAGGTGAGCGACACGGCTAAATTGAGGGTTTGAGATATGAGGCCCGAATGTTAGATAGCTGTGTGCCAATACAACAGGGCTTCTCTGTAAAGATCATTGAAAGTATTTAAGTGTCTGGGCATGACATGGAAACTGTAGTTGACAGGAGTGGAGATTGTTATTGTTGTTGTGCTTCTTGAATTTTATACGATAAAAGCAAAAATGAGCTACTCTGTTGTTTTTACCTAAGGGGAATTTAAAAAAAAAATGAAAGCGAGACTTTGAGGTGTATGACAGCAAGAGATGTGCGCGTATGTGTGAGAGAGAGAACGTTGTAAGAAAGAGAGAGAGTTGTGTGTATGAGTGAGAGAGAGATAAATGAGACTATTCCAGGTTTCCATTCTAATCTGTAATTACCAAAGTGTAATAGGACAATAGTACTAAATCATATGATATGGAAAAGCAAATGTGCTTTTCCATATCTACAGAAACACATGAGAAGCTTGTGATGTGATTCAGACGTGTCCAACTAACATCCCTTAATAAACCTTAAGACACATTTAATGACTATAAATCATTACTGCAGAATGCAGCACATCGATTATTGTTCCCGAAGGCTGTGAACAGCCCACTATAATGTTTCACCAGACACTTCGGATGGTGTCTGTGCCCAAATGACACGGGGGGGGGGGGGGGGGGGGGGGAGCATCTTGTTGCAATACAATCCATCTCCTTTAAAGCAACACCGATCTGACTCGTAAGTGTATCAGATCTGGGGCCATTGTGTGTGTGTGTGTGTGTGTGTGTGTGTGTGTGTGTGTGTGTGTGTGTGTGTGTGTGTGTGTGTGTGTGTGTGTGTGTGTGTGTGTGTGAGAGTGTGAGTGTGTGTGTGTCATCATTTGTACAATCAACGTTTGCTTGTGTCCCTGGCCGACGGATATCAGCAGTTATTCATCAGAGGCCAGGCAGCGTCCGGGAGACATTTTACTGCTTGTTATCAGATTGAGTGCAAGGCAGAGGGCCCCGGCTAGGGAGCAGATCCATCTCAGAACCATGCCCCTGGTAGGAGGCAGAGGGGTGGGTGTCGTTTAACAAACAGAGAGAGAGAGAGACAGACAGACAGACAGACAGACAGACAGACAGACACAGACACAGACAGAGAAAGTGAGGGACAGAGACACACAGAGAGAGAGAGAGAGAGAGAGAGAGAGAGAGAGAGAGAGAGAGAGAAACAGACACAGACACAGAGAGAGACACAGAGAAAGAACAGAGACAGAGACAGAGAGAAACAGCAGAGACAGAGAGGGAGAGAGAGAGAGAGAGAGAGAGAGAAAGAGAGAGAAACAGAGACAGAGAGAAACAGAGACAGAGAGAAACAGAGACAGAGAGAAACAGAGCCAGAGAGAAACAGAGACAGAGAGAAACAGAGACAGAGAGAAACAGAGACAGAGAAAAACAGAGACAGAGAGACAGAGAGAGAGAGAGAAAGAGAGACACAGAGAGAGAGACACAGAGAGAGAGAGAAAGGGCCAACACTGACGTAAGCCCAGGGGACGGTGAAGGATACGATCAGTCTTACGAAATAGGAGGGGAAAAAAAGCAAGAAAGAAAAGGCAACAGAAAAAAAAAGGTTTTAAGGTCAAGTGCGTCCGTTGATGAGACACACAAACTCAAACTGCTCCAAGTTGAGGAGGCTATTGAGATGTGCAGCCTGGCCTGGGTGAGGGGTCAGGGTAGGGTGGGCGGTTAGGGGTGGGTGCTGCAGGTGACCACTCCACCCCCCGCCTGCTACCATCTCAGTGGACAGGCGATTGCATAAGTGGAGGATATTTCTTTTCCCTCTTCATCTTACGACAAAATACTTTGCTTGCCAGTTGCTTAGCAACAAAAAACATTTTAAAAAAATAGAAAACAACAAAAAAAGAAAATAACGAACCTCGACCTGATTTAAATCGCATATACAGTATATATATACCATATGCGCCGGATGCTGCATTCTGACATTATTGGGGCAGGCGGTTTGACAGGAGGCGCAGAGGTGTGTGTGTGTGTGTGTGTGTGTTGGGGTGAGTGTAGTCAGGTATAGCTTTTGGGTAAGCAAAAAGGGAAGACGAGAGAGAAAGAAGAGCTATAGAGGAGAGGGAGAGTAAACGGCATTGATTCAAAGTGAGTGGTGTTCCCTCTCTCCAACTGTCACCACAGGTAATTGGAAGTAAAAGTTGGGTGATGTCAGCATTACCCTTCACAATTAACGGGGCGAAAAAAATAGGCCTGGGCAGCACTACTAATATTACAATTGAATATATTTCACTCGAAGTGTCATATCGGGACACTCAATATATTGGGATATATTATATAAGACGATATGGTTGCAATGTGAGGATCGAAATAGTCATAAAATATAACTGAGTTCCGGGCTGGAATCAGAATTTAAAACAAGTTTATTTTGAGAGAATGAACTACAACGTTGACCAAGGCTGATCTGAAAATCCCTCAATAACTGAAAACGCCATGACGACTTCAGACTAATCTGCTGCTTTCTAACACCAACAAAAATTCAACCAGTGAGCCAACTACAGCGAGCCAAACGTCTCCTTTTTAAAGGTCAGCGGCGTATACTTTAAATATGGAGCAGAGCTTCTGCCATTTCTTCCATACTTCCTTCCTCTGCGGTCTCTGCATGTTTCGGCCCGCCAAAACATTCAGAGAGGAGGTGGTGTGAGAGATGACTGTGTCCTCCTTCCACCAGCTGATCAACACTAGCGCCATGAGCAGCTAAAGTTCAACATAAAAACACCGGCGAAACACAGACTTATACACTTATACACTTCACTTTACAATAAGGCCAACCCCAAACCCCAGTAACAACCGACAAAAGAAAGCCTGAAATACTGTCTAGACTGTCTTAACTGTCTAGAGTCCAGGCTAGACAGTGGCTCCTGAATTGAACAGTTCCTGAAAGCTACATTAGCGCTGCGTCCAGCCCCTGGGGTGTGAGATGTGGGTGAGGAGGACACATTTTGACAGTGGAGAGAACACTACAGTAAAGAACAGCCATTTAGCCGCCCCGCCGCGCTAAGGGAGACGGCTATAAACTGTGTTTTGAAGGGTGATGCAGTGGCAGGAGAGTCGCCCCTTCACACCGTGCTTCGCACCGTGCCAGATACACACTAGTGGGAAAAGACTTGTCTGTGAGACAAACAGTGTTCATATAGGAGCGGTGAGCAACCCCTCCCCTCCCCATACACATACACACACACACACCGCAACGGGTGCAATGGGTGCACTGTGATGTTTGTCGAATTACAAGTTCAGACAAAATAATACAACAAAATCATATAGTATGATGATTGGATATTATTATAATGCTAGTATTGGTTATGGGAAGTTTTTCCCTGTGCTATTGGTAGGTTATTCAAGTTGTGTATGTTGTATGCACGGTGAAACCAAGCACACACCATAGTTTCATAGTATAACGCTCCTATATCCAACACTATTTGATGGAGGACTGAGAAGTTTATGTGCTTCCAGCAACAACAAGCTGTGACGAGGTCATGGAGAAAATGTAAATGTAATGTAATAGCCAGAGTCAGTTAGATGTGTCAGTCAGAGGCTGAAATAAATACTTATACTCTACTAGCAGAGACTGTGTAAATATATAGCCTACATATATTGGGCAAACAGTAGGACTTTGTACATTGGCTCCACTGAACCTTTAAGCCCTTATAACTGTTTACTTTGCCTTATTCTACATGCGCCGAAAGCCAACACTCGATATGCAACTGTATTTAAGAAACAGCCATTTAAATACAAACCACACACTCACTTTGTAGAAAATAAAGGTTATTATTACAGGTCGAAATTGACCTACAATAACCAGATATCATTAGGCCAATCTATGGAGTCAGAATAGTGTCATCATTCAAACCTGAAAAAAAAGGTTTCAAAGGCTTGTAAGTCTGTGTTTGAAATCTCAACACCTTGTAAAAAAGGTTTTGCACCACTGAAAAAAGAGATTATAGCCTGAAAAAAAAAAGTCAAACATCTGCAAACATGATTTTGTGTTCTATTTTATCTTCTTCATCATTTTCACCAACACATTTTCAAAGCTAAAATGTTTTCACAAACACATTTTCAAAGTTTAAAAATGTTCACCAGCGCATTTGCAGAGTTTCAAATCTGACACTGTTCTAACAGTGTATTACTTTGTTTCCCGGTTTTGAAACCTTGTAAATGGGATTCTGCAAACAGCTGTTCAAACATTGAGAAATACGTTTTGAAAGGTTGAATATCTATTTTTAAAAACTTGTAAAGGTGTAAATTTACACCATTGCAATGTATTTTTTCAGAACTTAATTTTCAGCACTGACTTTTCAGAGATTTGACCACACGGGTGCAAGCTTGCGAGTCACGTGATTATTGACACTGTTCTGACGCCGTTCGTTTTGAAACTCCTTTAGCTCAAAGCTCTGAAAACGTGGTTCTGAAAAAAAGGAAAAAAAAACCTTCCTGGGGGCGGGACCATCTTGCTCTAAACCTATTGGTTGCTCTCTGCTGAGGCACAGTCCAATCACATGCGCCGTTGACCGGGCTGTGCGGGATTGACAGTGCTCTGCCGATGACTAACAAGCGACTTGCGTGGTTGATTTTGTTGTCTATTTTCTGGAACCATGGCTGGTAGACAGGCGAGCAATTTTATTCTGTATTGTTTGCGTTCTAACCACCCGCGAGCCTCCTGCGGCTCGCCAAGCTGTCATTTGCAACACGTTCTCATCGCAACTCGTAATATACCGACGGTTTGTCACGCCCCTAGACGTGATACTGACGCAAAATGTACCCTCCCGCGTCTGTGTGAAACGATCTGTGTGAAACAATCTCATAAACCCGTTCGCGGTGGTAAGAGACGAGCAGAGTCTACAGCGTCCGCTCGCAGAGCAGAGTCTACAGCGTCCGCAGTCTACTGTGAAACAATTCACTCCATAAAGGATTATGGTTAGGGTTATGGTTAGCGTAATCTATCACCGTGACCGGGTTATTATTGGAGTGAATGGACGCTGTAGACTAATTTGTGGCTCGCATGGCATAAATAATAGTCATACTTTGCGGTCACGTGACTACCATGGATACCTGGAGGGCAACAAACGCTGGCAAAATGGCGACGAACAACGGCCAACCAGGGGAATTGCAGCCTTGCAGATTTCCGATACTTAAATAAATCAACTATTTAGACCATTTGTCACAAAATGTTAAAATTAGATATGAAGAGAAGATAAACATACTCGGAACTTGTGATCCATACACAGCACCCGCTGATGTAGGTTATTCATTGCTTTGAAGCTGGCAAAGACTCTACCAGATCGTGAAACGATCTGGGGGTTCTCATAAACCCGTTCGCGGTGGTAAGAGACCAGCAGAGTCTACAGTCCATTCACTCCAATAACAACCCGGTCACGGTGATAGATTACGCTAACCATAACCCTAACCATAACCCTATGGAGTGAATTGTTTCACAGTAGACTGCGGACGCTGTAGACTCTGCTCTGCGAGCGGACGCTGTAGACTCTGCTCGTCTCTTACCACCGCGAACGGGTTTATGAGATTGTTTCACACAGATCGTTTCACACAGACGCGGGAGGGTACATTTTGCGTCAGTATCACGTCTAGGGGCGTGACAAACCGTCGGTATATTACGAGTTGCGATGAGAACGTGTTGCAAATTACAGCTTGGCGAGCCGCAGGAGGCTCGCGGGTGGTTAGAACGCAAACAATACAGAATAAAATTGCTCGCCTGTCTACCAGCCATGGTTCCAGAAAATAGACAACAAAATCAACCACGCAAGTCGCTTGTTAGTCATCGGCAGAGCACTGTCAATCCCGCACAGCCCGGTCAACGGCGCATGTGATTGGACTGTGCCTCAGCAGAGAGCAACCAATAGGTTTA
This sequence comes from Merluccius polli, assembly GCA_030340625.1. Classification (NCBI taxonomy): domain Eukaryota; kingdom Metazoa; phylum Chordata; class Actinopteri; order Gadiformes; family Merlucciidae; genus Merluccius; species Merluccius polli. The sequence goes on from JAOPHQ010006644.1 coordinate 21,370, forward strand.
GAGCAAGATGGTCCCGCCCCCAGGAAGGTTTTTTTTCCTTTTTTTCAGAACCACGTTTTCAGAGCTTTGAGCTAAAGGAGTTTCAAAACGAACGGCGTCAGAACAGTGTCAATAATCACGTGACTCGCAAGCTTGCGCCCGTGTGGTCAAATCTCTGAAAAGTCAGTGCTGAAAATTAAGTTCTGAAAAAATACATTGCAATGGTGTAAATTTACACCTTTACAAGTTTTTAAAAATAGATATTCAACCTTTCAAAACGTATTTCTCAATGTTTGAACAGCTGTTTGCAGAATCCCATTTACAAGGTTTCAAAACCGGGAAACAAAGTAATACACTGTTAGAACAGTGTCAGATTTGAAACTCTGCAAATGCGCTGGTGAACATTTTTAAACTTTGAAAATGTGTTTGTGAAAACATTTTAGCTTTGAAAATGTGTTGGTGAAAATGATGAAGAAGATAAAATAGAACACAAAATCATGTTTGCAGATGTTTGACTTTTTTTTTTCAGGCTATAATCTCTTTTTTCAGTGGTGCAAAACCTTTTTTACAAGGTGTTGAGATTTCAAACACAGACTTACAAGCCTTTGAAACCTTTTTTTTCAGGTTTGAATGATGACACTATTCTGACTCCATACCAATCAGAGGTGGACACCTAACAATTCTCCGGCTTCAACAAGAGGTTAACGCAGTAAAGGGTGGAAGACATGAATACCCCAACATGTGTTCATGGTGACTTGAAATGTTGATACCTGAGCACAGCCTCAAGTCAATACATATATTTTTTTTTTTTTTTTGAGACATAGGTCAAACGTTTCATTTCAGGACTTTCTAAACACAATCAGAGTAAAAGTGTGAGCATTAAAGTTGCAATCAATATTTTTTTCCTGTATCGCACACATCCAACCGGTGGAGGTCACGTGGCCCCCTGTGAGCGCACCTCGCCAGGTGTCCTCGCCGCACGGCACGACATCCCTGGTTTTTTCACGGCATGCGTGACGGAAATACTTCAGGACTGCGTATGGAGGAGGCCTGCGTATCATCATCATCATCCTCATCATCATCATCATCAATCATTAAAGCTTTAAATACGCACACGATTCACTTCGCCACGCAGCCCTAGAAAACATTGGCTATTACCGTAATACCCTGAGCGCAGAAGCGATTGGTCGGTTCGGCGATTGTTATATCGGCGACCGCGGTTCTTCCACCGACGGGCGATTGAGAAATCGGCGGATCAATTTTACAATTTTACAAATTTAAACAATTACCTTCTTCTTGGCGTTGCAGTGGCAGCACACCGTCCACAGGTACTTGAGGGTCCGCCACAGCAGGATGATGAACAGACCCCCGAAGAAAGTGACCATGGACGAGGCCAGGAAAGCCCACCACATGCGCTGGCTGTTGCTGTCACAGGGCACGTCCGACGAGAAGGGGATGATCACGTTCATCTTGGGCATGTGGATCATGGACGAGTCCGGGCTGAATTTGTCTCGGGCTTTCGGCATTTTTTTGTTGTGTGTGTGTGTGTGTTGGGGACCCAACTGTGTTGTTGCCTGCTTGCTGGCTGGCTTGCGGTTCACTTGCCCACCACGAAGACCAGGGTGAAGTAGATGGTCTGGGGAGCCTCTGCCAGCGCCCCCCTGCCCAGCGGCTCAGCCATGTTGTGTCATCCACCTTTCGCTCCTGGTCGGGTTTTCATCTGGCTTCGTCATATAACATTTTTTTTTTAAAACTAAAAACTAAAAAACTAAAAACTAAAGTGTTGTCGACAACGGAAAACAAAAAACAAAACAAAAATATATCCTCATATGAAGAAAAAACAGCGCCAAGGAAATGGACCGTGTGCGGCGCGCCTCCAATAACGGCAAAGTGCGCCCTATAATAATCCTATTCTAGGGGAGTGGGGGGGGAGTGTTGAAACAGTTACAGCGATGGTGTGTGTGTATGTGTGTGTGGGGTCGTCGTTCATTCATTTTCCCGCCCTTTCCCCCTTCCCCCCTCCCCCCCCCACCCTCACCCTAAAATCCGGTATCCCGACGAGGACTAACCCGTTATGCGTGGTCCTCCGGCTTTCCGCTCCTTGCTGAGCACGGACGCAGTTTCCAACAACAACTACAACCAAAAATAAAAAGGGTCCACTTCTCCCTTCACCCCCCCCCCCCCCCCCACCACCACCACCAACAACCACCAACACCACCCCCCCCACCCCCCCCACTCCCAGGGTCCTCCTTTCTGTTCGCCGTTGAATCGTCAACTTTCGCCTCCTATTCCTACAGATGGCTGCTGATGATGATGCTGGTGCTGATGCTGCGTCTTCTTCTTCCTCTTCTTCTTTCCTTTTGAAGCGATTCCGCTTATCGGCGTGTTTTCTGCGTCCTGCGTGTCGTTGTGCCGCCGTGCTGTCACGTCTGTTGAGGTGGTGGCGGTGGAGGTGTGGGGGGGGAAGATGGCACCGCAGATTACAGGTAGCGGAGGCGGAGGCGGGCGGCGGCGGGGGGGGGGGGGGGGGGCGGAGCCTCCATCCACTCCCATCAGATCCTGTTGGTTCTCCTCCACATCCTCCACCCCCCCCCCCCCCCCCCCCCAGGTCCCGGTGCTATTACCGGCCAACTTCAAACGTTACACGTGGTCGTTTTTACCCCCACTACCACCAAATGCATATTTCCATAATAAAATAAAGAGATGGATTGGGGGGGGGGGGGGATCTTTTTGTATAGCGATTATATGTCCCTTTTGTTTGTTTGTTTGTTAGTGGTGTACATCATCAGATATGGCTGGAAGCCAGGAGGTGCTCAGACCAGGAGATAAGACGAGGCTCTCAACACGCAGACCTGTTGAGCCGCCAGCCTGTGCGCCGTGGATGGGCGAGATGATGATGGTGGTGGTCGTGGTGGTCGTATGTGCGTATGTCGCCCGTGGGGGGAGGGGGGGGGGGGTGTGGTGACCACGTTTTAAGCCACCACATGCGTTCACGGCGATGCACGGTTTAAAAAAAATGGGGATTTACCCTACATGTGGTTATTGATCGCAGCCGGAGAGAGGGGATGAGGTGATGATGGCGTGGCGCTAGGAGGTAAAGAGCAGCGACCACGCCCTCTAGTGGACAGACGGTGTATTGACCTGTGGCAGACTCGCCATACCTCGAGAATGAGCATATTTTTAATGATGCTCTTTATGCTCCTCAGTGTGGAACAATTACAATGTGCGGTAGGCCTAACAATAAACCAATTATTATTTAACGTGGCAATAGATCAAAAAAACATAATCACGAACAGACTTCATTAATTACATTTATTTTTATTTTTTTTACAATATTTGATACAAATATTAAATTAGAGGAGCAAAGTTGAAATGGACCGTTTAATCCAACCCGATTAAATGAAATGCTGACAATGATTTGACATCAAACAGGGTGATTGTAAATACTTCCTCTGCTGTGAATCAGAAATAAAACATCCCTTCTTAAATAATTCACTTCAGAAAAAGCAGCAACAATATTATGTGTTCAATATTGCCAATATCAGTACCACACACTTGATATCGTCTACTGTGAAACTACCGTACCTGTGGTATTATTGCTTTATAGATCGAGCGTTGCTAACGTAATTGCAGTATAGGTATTGTGTAGAAAACACCTACATGGTTTGGCACAACCTTTACATGTTTGAGAACCGATGGCAACAGAGTATTGCGGTGCCACAAACAAAGAGGAAAATTAAGTTAAACTGCCACAGACATGCCCTATTAACAGGAACACTGGACAATATCGACACGTTTATTGGAAGATAGCTACATTTATATAGTTATATAGACTTGATAAACTACCTTTGATTTGCTTGGATTAATTGACAAAAAAGGTATTAAATCAAAAATGAAGAAACAGCACAGGGGGTCTACCTTTAGGTATGGACTGATATGAATACAATTAAATACAGCCTGCTGCTGCACACCTGTCTCCAAGATACAAAACAGGTCATAATGGAATTAAGGAGTGCCAAATGTTCATGGAAAAGATGTAAAATCATTCAAGTAAGCATTAAAACACTAGTGTAAACAAAATCTACCTGTAGTACATCACTATTGTAGTGGGGGTTATCACGTCCGTAACGTCAGTGCTATTACAAACCTCATACTTCTAATGTGGAGCTCTAAGACGTACCGACCCCGCTGGTGTGTGTGTGTACGTGTGTGTGTGTGTGTGTGTGTGTGTGTGTGTGTGTGTGTGTGTGTGTGTGTGTGTGTGTGTGTGTGTGTGTGTGTGTGTGTGTGTGTGTGTGTGTGTGTGTGTGTGTGTGTGTGTGTGTGTGTGTGTGTGTGTGTGTGTGTGTGTCTAAGTGGCTCCGTCTGGGATCCAGAGGACCTTGCTCTGCTCCTGCTCCACCACGGTGAGGATCTGGGTGCAGATGTAGGACAGGCTGCCTCCCTGGACCACGCCTGCAATACACACATTAGCATAGGTTAAAAAACAAACAAGGAAAAGCCAGTTACTATGGTGGCTTCTGCTATGTGGCTAGTAGCCAACGACCCTGGTCCAATCTGCTTCTTTCATTCTATGCTACATGTCATTGGTTCCTTCAACCGACTTTGTCCCGTCACTCTTCACTGTCCACTATCCACAGCAGGCAGAACAAAAAGCATAATAGAAAAAATAATTAATATTAAACAAATCTTTAACTAAATGAGTATAAGAGCCTATTTTGGCCTCCTAAGATGATGGTTTACATGCGTCTTTCCAGAATGAGCATCTAGTGAGAGGTAGGTCATGCTACAGACCGGCTTGACTCACTGCATATTTCCTCCTTTTCCAAGCAACCAGCCAGACGATCCCTCACAACATGATTCAGTGGTAAAAAAAACGCACACATGTCAAAATCATGAATCTGTACTCACAAATCTCATTTGGTCAGTAGGCCTGTATTTTTTTATTCATTCAGATCCCGCAACACACAAAATCAGAATAGGCCTTATTCACCGCTAGCAGCCAAATTGTTTCTAAGAGGACCTGGGTGCTAAAGTATTCATTTTATAATGATCCATGAAGCAAACATTTGAATTTGTGAAGCATCAAGCAGCAAATGTTTGGTAATTTGTACTTGAGAAATGGCCTTCATTGATTATAAAAATGTGATTAAATTAATTTTCTTTTTGTTGCAGCCCTAGCGGAATACGCATTCATTTTCCCCATCCAGCTACTGTTGTTACTGATGTTCTCCATCACACACCTGTGAAGAAGCGACTGTAGTCCTGCTCGATCTTCTGCGCGCTCTCAAACTGCTCCTTGGAATGCTTCTGGGAGACCTTATCCCTCAGATACTGAGGGTCCTTCTGCTCCCTGGATAGAGGGGGGGTGGGTAGTAGGGTGAGGGGCAGACGACGCACCGGTCAGATAGTTTTGACTACAAACATCCAAATTCATAATGGTATCACATGCATGTTTAGGTGCTGTCGTGACTGTGACGAGACCGGTGATATCGACCCGTCGAGTGTCAAAGTAGTAACCGAGGCCCTCTAAAGGCGCTTTAGGGACTTTATCGCATGGTGCAGTTCACAGTCCTCCTCTTTCGGTGTCCTTTGGGGACAGAACAACCATTCCCACAGCACAGCAGTATGTCAGGGCTACATATTAAAACAATTGCTTGGCCAGTGGATTTTTCCACTCTGGCAGGAAAAGGTTTTTATTACTAAAAGTTTTTTGGGACCGTGGCCAAGCATGCTGATGATGTGGCTGATGCACATCACAGAATCCACATGTTGTACAATCAGTTCCCTGTACACATCGGAGCAAGGAGAGTAGGTTTGAATGGGTTTCGACGTCCCGGGGTTTAGCAGTAGCAACCTAACTACCTTTTCCCGACAACAAGAAACATTGCTGTGTGTGTGTGTGTGTGTGTGTGTGTGTGTGTGTGTGTGTGTGTGTGTGTGTGTGTGTGTGTGTGTGTGTGTGTGTGTGTGTGTGTGTGTGTGTGTGTGTGTGTGTGTGTGTGTGTGTGTGTAAGACAGCCAATATTTTAGCCGCCCACACCACCGAGCCAAAGGCCACCACTTGCCTCGCTCTGGCACAGTTGGCACTGTGATGATGTCACAGCAGGCTTGGCAGCAGTGAGTCACACCATGTTTGTCTAATGCATGGACCTGGCTGCGTGTGTGTGTGTGCGATTCTAATGGTCTTCCTGATTGGTGTGTGTGTGTCTCTAAGGGTCTTCGTCTGATTGGTGCTTTGTGCATGTTGACTTTTTTATTATTATTATTTATTTAACCTATATTTAACCAGGAAGTCCCTTGAGATTTAAATCTGTTTTTAAAGGGAGACCTGGTGAGGATAGCACACCAGTAAGTACAAGGTTACAAAATTATACAATAGAGCATGTCAAAACAGACATGGGACAATTTAGGAAAGTAGAGCTGGATAAAAACAGCTTAGGAATAGCTACTGCACTCTTAGGTTTATGTTTTTTTACTTAAAAGACCAAAAAACCTGACAAACATGAAAAGCAGGCAGAACAGAAGAAAAAAAACAGAAGAAAAAAAAACAATGACAAACAGAGATGTGAGCCTACTCACTTGATCTGCTTGGCATTTTTGTAGCGAATGAATATGACGATCGGGTAGATGTGAACGCTGTGAAGCCGCTCGATGGCGTGCGGCGCGACGTCGAGCAAACAGTGGCAGTCCTACGGGAACAAAATAATGACAACAGCCCTTTTTTAATGACAGATGGCATACAACAGTGCGTTTACACCTGTGGTAGTGCAGGTGGTATGTGGGATTTTATTCTTGAAAGACAAATGTACAAAAATTGAGAAAACGGATCACTGAAAATAAATATATTATATTGTTCAGTAAGTATAGTAATATGGCGTGTTATTTAAAAAATAGTGTCGCTTTGTGCATTCCATAAAGGGGATGCTGGCACTCTTTGCTCAGCCACTGCATGTGTATTTATTTACTTGTTTACCGTTTGCATATGAGGTGGTCCGTGAAAAGTCTTAATAACTATTTAGCGGTTAAAGTCAAGGGTTGGGAACCACTGGCATACAACATAATTATGACGGTGACAAGCGTTGTGTGGTGGGGGACATTCGCTGAAGGTTGTAATTGGCAAGATGGTAGACTTGTGTAGGGCCAGCTCTCTTTTGATGAGCAGTGCTGGCAAAGGGGTTTATATTAATGTGCGCTACAGAAAAGCTGCCCTTACCTTAAGCTCCCTGCATAAAACCTACAACATTTGCTTCTCTGCTGTGTGAAATATTAAACTAGTCTACTGATTTGTGGTCCATTTGCAACTTCCTACTATGTTTGGCATAACAATGAGAACGATTTTTTATTATGCTGCAGGGCCACCGCCTGTTTCATATTCAGTAGAGATCTATAGATGTCTAGAGATGTTCAACTGTAATGTAACACTAAACTTTAATCAAGGTCATTCATAGGGCTTGTACATCAAAATGCATCGTGGGGATACTCCGCCATATTGAGGGGACTCAAGAGTGTTGTAGTACTGTAAAATGCTAAATCAACGTAAATATACTGTCACCTAGGCTAATAAAAACTTTGCTTTGCCACGTCTCGCATGAGAAACGCTGTGGCGGTTTCAAACGCAACAATGTCTCCCCATAATGACAAATAATTTCATGATTAATTGCTAAATCAATGACCCAAAAAACATTACTATTCCAATGCTCCTATGCTTCCAAAATGGAGGCGGTCTTTGCGATGTGACGTTGCGATGTACAAGCCCTATATAGATTCTATGCTTGGTTCGACAGGTTTACAGACATGAGTGGGTGTCTAAACCTGGATAAGATAAATGTCTGTGTGTGTGTGTGATCACTGCAAAAACACTACTAACAATATCAACAGCTGCAGATAAGAGCGGATTAAAAAAAATGTAATCTAATAATGACAATTTACCAGTCTGAAACAAGAAATCCAGAGAACCATGATAAACATGATGAATGAACACTGCCAGAAAAGCCTCAATAAATGCATGAGGCCCACTGCTGACATATACCAGTGACCTGAACACACACACACACACACACACTTCTGTATTGATCCTCGCATCGCCAAGTAACTCCACTCATACATTATTCAACTCATAATTAACTAATACATGAACAGCATGCAGCCTGTTGATTTAGAGGAGACGTGGCCAAGAAGCACGTCATATTTAATTTAGATAGTGTCCTTATTCATTTATTTTTTTGCCACACTGCTCATAAAAAAGGAAATAGTCGATTAAGGTATTGGGTGTAATTAAGGCCAAAACAAAAAAAATATAATTATAAATAACAACACGGCAAATTGAAGAGAAAATGAGATGAAAACATATTCTAAAAGTATGGATGATGTACCCTCTCTGTGATTTCCTTGATGGACGCGACAGTGGTCACGTCGAAGTGGCCGCTCCTCCGCTTGTAGTCGATAAACACACAGTCCTTCACCCCCCGCTCGATGGCCTGCTGCGAGGCCTTCATCACCTCTGGAAGCGGAACACAATATTTTAGAGGAAGAAGCAAAACCTTCACATTGTACACGACAGTTAGCAAGGATGCAAAGATACTGCGGGGAGATGAAACGTTATCCAAGGATATTTAAAATGGCTCGGGACCGAGCTTATAGAGTTAAGCAATAAGCCACGAGAGGCTGTGGTTTAATAGGTATAAATATATTCTAAATGGGTTTTTAAATATATTATAAATAGATATAATATAAATGGGTTTTTAAAACAGCTAGGCGGCTATTTTAAAGAGACCTCCCAATAGACCACCTAGTAAGAATTCACAAAAAAACCAAACGGCAACATTAAATGCGATCATGTAATTAAATGAATTCTTGAACAGTTCCTCAAGACAGCAAACTGGTTAGCATGCAGGCTTTAGCATACAGGCGCATTAATACTAAAAATGAATTGTTATGCGTTCACAGGTGATTGCTTATAGAGTATTTTACAGCGGCTAGTTCGAGCCAATCAGAATCAAGGACCGGAACTATCGGTTTTATAATTCGTAATTACTCACCGGGGAGACAACGGAAGAACTTGGCAGGGGCCTCCTTCACTAGCATGTCCTTGTTGGCCTCAACCAGCGGCCCCAGAACCAGCACCGGTCTGGGCGAGGAGCACTCCACCTTCTGGACCCGCTGGTATGCCAGGCAAACGCCATCTACAAGATTAGTACAGAACCACCCGTCAGACACACACACACACACACACACACACACACACATTCATCTGATTTAATCCCAATCCTTGAATCGAAGTGTACTTTAACGCGTCACTGATGATTTGCTCACAGATACATCCTAGATCAAATGGTTGCCAAACTTGCTGAGATCAATATCCAAAGTTTCTACAAAGTTCTATATACTTCAACTCGTCACTGATAATTGGCTTACAGCGATCTCTGGATTCCTAGCGACAAAAAGATCAATCCAAAATTGCCATGTACCCTGAGAATCTTACCATCATCTTAACAATGTAGAAACCATAAGTGGGGGCGGGGGGAGACTGACCTTCTGTGATGGGCAGGGAGTCTGTGCTGAAGGCGTCCAGGGCCACCAGCTCCTTGCCCTCCTTGGAGCCGCTGCGCTTGTGCTTGAGCCGCCGGCGGAAGAAGGAGCGGCGCGCGGCGGCAGACAGGCTCTTGCTGGCGCCATTCTCGTCCTTCAGGTCGGGAACGCCATGTCTCCTGTAGAACTCCTGGTCCACCCTGTTGAGGGGCAGAGCGGCGTGGTTGACGTTAAGAAAGCCAGACAGGCACAGGAAAGGTAAGGAAAGGTACTGCGCTGCCAATTTTTGTTTCATTTTTAATGTCCTTTTTTTGAGCTTTCTCCAATTCTCACAAATCAGACTTTACATTAATATCTAAAATCCGATGGCAGACAGGAGGAGATCTGGGTGAACGGGGCGTTTCACTTAATGCATATTTGTTTTTCGACCATTTTTCGATTTTTAGATCATTTTTTTTAGTTCTACCTGTTGAATGTATCTCAGTTTTGTCTTCCTTGTGTGTTGTTGCCCCTTGAAGCACTTTGTACTGCCATTTTTCCCCAAAAATCGCTAAATAAATAACGTTTGATTGATTGATATTGCGTTTCACCATCATCATCATACCCACCATCTCCCATGCCCAAAGACTTGATCTGATGTCAGTTCTTTGCAAACGCGACGCTAACACTTACATGTATTTAGAAGGGACCTGCCCCTTCTCTAGCTTGCGCGCGTGCTCGTCCAGCTGCCAGGCCATCCAGTAGCCAAAGTTGCCGTTGGGTAGCGTGTCTTCCACGTACAGGATGTCATCCTTCTTGAAGCTCAGCTCCTGTTCTCCCTCCGCCACCCTGTCGTAAAGTGCTCTGGAGACCAAAAGAGGTTCAGAAAGAGTCCCATTCAGCTGACGAGACTGAAGCCTTGAATTGTTGCCCGTTGCGGTTCTTTTACTTGCCTTATGAAGAACCCGTCCCCTGGGAATTCTTTGATTAAGGCCAGTTCCTCCGTCAGGTGCTGGACTTTAAAGGTGACCGCTTCGCCCGGCTTCAGCAGCTCCAGGTACGCCTCTTCCACCGTCTTATTTTTCATGCTGACGCCATTGAACTACATGACAAAACACAACACAATGTGCCACGGTCACAGTTTATCCACGATGCTGTAATTTGCTTTCTAACCCTAACCCCTAACCCTAACCCTATGTAATCTAGTCTTCACGACCACAGAAAAGGTACTGCAATAGGGCTTTTACATCAGAATGCATCATGGGATTTTTTGTTGGTGATACTCCATACGCCATATTGAGAGGAGTTGTAGTACTGTAAAATCCTAAATCATGTAAATATACTGTAACCTAGGCTGATAAAAACTTTGTTTCGCCAAGTCTCGCATGAGAAACACTGCAGCAGTTATAAACACTACGACGTCTCCCCATAATGACAAATTATTTCATGAATTACTAAACAATGACCCAAAAACCATTACTACCAGTACCAACATAATAACCAACACTCCTATGCTTCCAAAATGGAGGCGGTCATTGTGAGGTGACGCCGCAATGTACAAGCCCCATACCTCAGGATTACTTTGTGAACCCTATTGTCATCAAACTCTTGCATGATTCTTTATGACCACGTCCATGTGCTTACTACCTCCAGTATGAGGTCTCCGGGAAGCAGCCCCTCTGGGACCCTGGCAGGGCTGTCCTCGTCCAGGCTCTCCACGTAGATACCGCAGAGGTTTCCTCCACAGATCTGCACCCCCAGCTCCCCCTGGGTCCTCTTGAGCCGGACCAGCCGAGAGGGGGTGGGGGCGTGGCGCGACCCCGAGCCGGGCAGCCTTCCATTAGAAAACAATAAAATCGCCATCAGAATCAGGATGCGTTTTGGCGTCAGATACGTTTGCACACCAAGTCCCACACACCGCCCCTCGTATCCCGCGGTATCCCTAGGCAAGCGAACCTGAAGGAGCTGTTGGGGCTGGTGGCGGGCGTGGTCTGCTTGGAGGGCGGGGTGATGGTGCCCTCGTCCTGCTCGCTCAACGTGTCCACGGCCGACTGGTCGTCGGGGCCGCTGGCGTCGCTGTCGTCGGGCGTGGGCTGGTTGCTGATGGACCCCATGCGGGAGCTGAGCAGACGGCGTCCATGCGGAAGAGACCGTTGTTTAGAGCAGTCATACCCGTGGGAAGTAGGGGTGCTGGGGGGGGCTGCAGCACCCCCTGGGGATTAAGGAGGAACTTTTTTGGGGGGGTAAATATTTTAAAATGTATTTATATTATATATTTTTCATCATCGTTTCAAAATAATCTATAATGTATTTGTCAATTTTAAATTCGGCATGAATATTGAGATGATGCAAATTAAAAGTTATTAGTTACGTTTACTAGTTGGTCAAGCTACCACCAACACTTTCTTTCAGCTCCCCTTTTGAAAAAATCTTCCCACGGCAGCAGAGGATGACAGCAGTGATTCTCAGACTTTTTTTTTAACAAATGTACCCCTTCAAGATATTCTTTCAGCCAAGTACCACAAAAAAAAAACAACTTGACATGACTTACTGGCATGACACTGCTGACTTTATGCAACTGTTAATCTAATTTAAGTGAATTTCACCCCCGAAAAAAAGCGCAAAGCCAGAGGGGTCGGAGCTTGTGCATGTAAATCCCACTACTGACAACATTTTTGTGTTTTTGGTTTAGCAGTGTCCTTCTTTTTAGATATTTTTCAATTCCTTCAAAGTACCCCTAGTGGTACATGTAGCCCCACTTGAGAAACACTGGTTTAGAGCAATGGTGGTGGGCGAGGGAGTGATGATATTATTTCTGGTTGAGTGGTGGTTACCCGGAGCGGGAGTGGTTGCCGAGCTGGACCATGTGGGGGTTGTACTGGGCCAGGATGGTCACCGTGTCACACTGCTGGCCAATCACCAGACGCGCCTGCTGCTCGTTGGCGTTGCGCAGGTTGATCCCATTGAACTGAAATTAATAATAAATATAAAAAGACATATTTTAATAACAAATAAAAACAAAAAAGGTACCATTAAATAAATAAATGAATACATTAATATAAAAATTAACACATAAAAAGGTAACCATTAAATAAATAATAAAAGTGAAAAGAAATTATAATAATAAATGAGAAAATGAAAAATTACTGAATAAGTTAATATAAAAATGAATAAATAAATACCATTAAATAATAACAAATAAATACAAACATTTATATAAATTGCATGTATAAATGAATGTAATACATTATAATCATGTAATGAATTCATTTAATGAATTTAACATAATAAATTAATAGTTTAACGTAACGAATGATAAGAAACCAGCGTTAAACTTGAGGTTGGCAGTTGAGTTATGAGTCGTCCCCTTACCTCCAGGAGCTGATCTCCATACTCCAGTCTGGCCTGGTGTGCGATGCTCCCGGCGGTCACCTTGGAGACGAACACGCCCCCGTTCTCACCACTCACGATGGAGATGCCCAGTGGCTCCGCCCCCTTCTGTACCGTCACATTGCGTGGCTCTTCCAAGTAAGGTCTTTTGAGTACAGAGCCAGACAGAGAGAGAGGCAGAGAGATGGGTTAAGACTAGTTATTGTATGGCCTAGTCCCAGGAAATAGTTTGATTAACTCCACCCTATACCTACCATTACCTCATTATCCAACACTATAGCCTTACTTTTTCACTGCTTATACACATTTAAATTTCTATTATATTCTATTTTATCTTTTATTCTCATTACTATTATATGTTGGATATTATTAAACTTTTTGTGCTGGCAATGTAAATGTACGTTTTCCATGTCAATAAAGCCCTTTGAATCTTGAGAGAGGCACAGAGAGAGAGACGGAGACAGAGAGAGCCAGAGAGATGGAGAGACAGACGGGGAGAGAGAAAGACACGCACACAGAGACAGAATGAGAGTTTGTAATGTTGTTGAGATTGACCTCAGCTGGGAACCATGGAAGGGTCCCTGAACAATTTCGACTGTGAGTTTCCATAGTAACCAGAGAGAAAAAAAATTTAAACAGTTGTGGGAATTCATTGTTAGAGGCCACAAATGGGTAATTTGAGACGAATAATTCTTGATTTTAATAGCATGGATTGTAAACGTAAGGTATCCAATTGAATAATCAAGGGGCTTAGATTACTTATCGGAGGACACCGATGATTCATGGAGAAACATTGACGACTAATAACACGGAGCAATTTGTAATTTGAGATAACAAATGAGTAATTATGGTGATGCATTTTTAACATGCAAAGCTGTTGCTTTAAAAAATACAGATCTCGGGAAGGGATTATAATTTGATATTCACCCCCCTTAAGGACATAGATGTGTAGGAGTTGGCCATACACTGGCCAAGAACATTTTTAGACTGCAAGTCATGTCATCATGCAAAATTCAACAGCTGAATAAACCAGCATTCTGAATAAACCAGCACAGCAGAGAACGTGGAAGAATACAAAATGACCCAGATAGAAACGTAAAACGAAGCCATTGTAATTCATCTAAATTCGCCTCCACCAAGGTCATCCTTCAGTATATATTTTGGGGCATTCTGTACGCAGAGCAAGTCAAGCATTGCCGTGCTTCCCTAACGCAGACGTGCTTGCCTCTCTCTCGGCCCACAGACGACCAACCAACCAACCAACCTCAGGCTCCTTAGGGAGAAGAGCGCGGGTTTAGCCACCACTGGGAGTCTGAGGGCTGACGTTTTGTGAGACACGTCTAATCTGAGAACGGACGAGAAGGAGACGAGACGAGAAGAGGCAAGAAAGATGGTGCTGCTTGTCCTTACTAGACAGAGAGGGGGTGTGTGGGGGGGGGGGGGGGTGCGTGTGGCAATACGGAGGGGAGTGAAGAGAGGACGAGTGAACGATGGTGTGTGTGTGTCAGCTGCTAATGATATGGACACAGGCTTTTGCTGTCAGCACGATGGTTTGTCACCGGGATGGAGACAGGAGGAGATAAACCATCCCACTCATTGACTAACTAAGGGTGTGTGTGTGTGTGTGTGTGTGTGTGTGTGTGTGTGTGTGTGTGTGTGTGTGTGTGTGTGTGTGTGTGTGTGTGTGTGTCTGTCTCTCAGGGTCATTAGTTTTCTTCTACATTTTTTTTTTTTTTTTTTTTAGGTAGGATAGGCCGCCTACCTATCCTTCCGCCTGTCGCCGATGGGGGCGGGGCTGACTGATATCCTGGGCTGGGCGGAGATGGAGCCCTGCGATTGGCTGCTGGCGAAGGACGACGTGTCCAGGTGGACGGGGGACAGCGGGGGTGTGGGGCTACTGCACTCTGAGTGAGACAGAGAGCCTGGAGGGAACAACAGACAAACAAATCAATCGCTCCTCCCGCCTGCTAAAAAAAAAAAAAGGGGTGACGACACGGGAGAGATTCGTCGCGCATAAACATGCAGACGTGAACGACTGTCCGAGACGGTGCCGGTACCTCGGTCCGACCCGGTGGAGCGTGGGTATCGGGTGGGGGGGATCTTGATGCGCTCCATCCTGAACTGTGCAGTACTTAAAGAACCTTGAAAAGCAGGGGGGGGGGGGGGACAGAAACAGATGAGACCCCTTTGCACACAACACACACAGAGGTCAACACATGAGGAGCGTTCAGCGTCGTTTTCCTATCGAGTCGATCGCCGACGCTACCCCTGCTCTCCAAGTTTAAACTATTTCAACTTTGACCCGGGTTGACACGGACCTCTCAAAGCCTGTCCAATCAGATCGCATCTTTGTTTGACATTCTAAAACCAACAGCATCTATACGGCAACGGCTTTCGTCATTTCTAAACCAAAATACACGTTTCCATGGTTTTATGGAGTTCAAAGTTCAAAGCGCTGAACTCCTGTCTGTTGGCTGGCTATGTTCATACGCCCAACCCAGCGTCTCAACGCTGGGCTGGACGTTCATCATGGTGCGGTGACCGCTTTAGAAAGAACAGTGTCCCAGTGTTTGCCGTGGAGACCTCTCTGGCGGTGCGGTACCTAGCCTGGCGCCGGACGGCAGTGAGTTGGTGCTGTGGGGCGGGCGCGGTGGCGGCTGGCTGTGGCCGCTCTCGGGGAAGTCTCCTCCTCCGTGCTTCTGGCTGAGGTCCAGGCTGAGGCGGCCGTGGTGCTGGGGGCCGGGGCTGCAGAGAGGTGAACACACAACCGCTCAATGGGTCTTATTCGCATTATTAAGGATCTTTAATTGATTAGACCCGCCCACACGGCCCAGAATCGCACTGTGATTGATATCTAAGCTAATACCTAAACTTAACCATCTCTAACCCAATACCTAAACTATTTCTAACCTAATACCTAAACTTAGCCAATCATAGCGTGGTTCTGGGCAGTGTGGGCGGGTCGAACCAAGAAAAGCAGTGGGATCCATAATAACTTGTCTAGTTCCACCCACCCAACTAGCGCTTGGAGCCAAGATGGAGCCAAGATGGCCACTTGGTGCATAAGGCCTGAGGCACAAGTTTCCCCCCCCCCCCCCCCCACGGGGCTAATTATCACCACACACCAGAGCGAGGGGGAACTAGCTTACACCGCCATCTGCTGAAGACACCGGGGAATGCTGTTGATTTAGCATCTCCTTTGCATTGCAATATCAAAGTTGGTGGTTGGTGCTGCATTGGTGGCGGTTGGTGCATATTTATTTGCTGTGGGGAAGCTTTATTCGTAACGTGCATAGTAATCGCTGTGACTTAAAAAGGAGATGGCTTGAATCAACGTTGTAAAAACGCAGGTAACAGCCGGATAGACGTGTGTTATTTATGGGGGTGATGGGGGGTGGTGGGGGTCGTAAGTCACCTGGTGTGCGGATGCGGGTGGAGTGGGCCTGGGCCGGGTGGAGGGGAGTTTCCGGGCTGGATCTCGTGGCTCCACGCCGTGTAGACGGGGTTCCTCATCACGGCCGTGACGGCAGGACAGGGGGCCAGGCCTCTCTGTGGGGGGTCTGGTGGGGGAGAGGATGGTAGGATATGTATAGGTGGGATCAGTGGAAAAAAACGAGACAATATAGCGATCCCGGTGGGTGGGGGTAGACTTACGTGCGGCGATGGTGCTGCTGTAGCCGGGGGGGACGAAGGGCATGCTGTAGCGTTGGCAACGCATGGGGGAGAAACGCACCAGGTCCACCGGCTCTGGGGAATGCTCATCGTTGGAGAAACTCTGAACCTGGAAATAATGAACACAAGAGAGGGAGACAGACGGAAATAATGAACATAGAGAGGGAGAGAGACAGACAGAGACAGAAATAATGAACACAGAGAGGGAGAGATAATGACCACAGAGACAGAGAGACAGAGGCAGAGGGGGAGAGGGACAGAAACAGAAATTATGAACACGGAGAGGGAGAAAGAGACAAGAGACAGAAATAATGAACACAGAGAGGGAGAGAGACAGGGTCATGAGAGATTAAAGGAGAACTCCGCTGTAAAATGGTTCTGGGATGTTTAGTATGATAACGAGGTCGAACTTTCCATGGAGAGCAAAAAAAAGCCGATACGACGCGAAGTTCGCTGTTTTTAGCCGATTCTACCAAACTGTTATACGTTTGAGTGCTAAGGGCATCTCACCTGGTAAAAAATAAATCGCTTTTTTAAAGCACTTACAAGGCTAGAAATAGCCTGACACTTCTTTGGTAGTATAATGAGGGTCTTAACATATAAAACGAGGCATTGACAACTTCGTAAGTGTACAGGTAGTTTATTAAAAAGCATATTTTATACGCATAATTTACCTTCAGTAGTTCACCCGTCGACGCCATGTTTTTTTGATGCTCGATAAGTCGATTGACGATCACGAGAGCACGCGAGCTCTGTGATAAGTCGATTGATGAACACAGAGCTCGCGTGATTTATTTTTTACCAGGTGAGATGCCCGTAGCACTTCTCCTTTAACAGAGAAAACGCGGGCACGATAGATGGAACCAGGATGGCCGCTGGGTCACTAACGAGTATTACCTGTGTGGGAATGGGGATGTGCAAGGGGGTCACGTTACGCCGCAGTGCCGGGGCTGACTTGGGTCGGCACCGCTTCCTCTCCTGCTCCTCCGTCCTCTGCCTGCGACCCTCCTTGGGTTCGGCGGGCTTCCGGAAGCCGGGCTTGGCGTCTGCCGAGAGCGCACCGTCAGTACCATAGAAGCGTGGCTTGGCGGTCACCGCCGCCGGACTGTCCCGCTCCTCCAACGGCGGTACCGGCGAGGCGGGGGGCGTTACCGCGGCGATGGTGGTGTCCGACGCCGAGCTGTTCTGTTGCCGCCGTTTGAAGCGGAATGAGTCGCTCCGAGCCGGCGGGGTGGGTGGGGCCTGGCCCCCTTCCGACACAGAGTTCTGCGGCGAGTGGCGCGGCTGCTGGGACAGAGACGGGTAGTCCAGCTTTGGTGGCGCCGCCGCCACCTCGGGCCTCTTGAATGTGTCCATGTCGAAGATGGACTTCCTCTGCTTGGGCCTCTTGAAGATGGACAGCTGGGCGAACTCCGAGACGGAGGTCCCGCCGCCGACCACCTTAGGCCAGGTGCCGCCGCTGGGCTTCTCCGTCGGGGGAGGGCTCTGCCCCCCACCGTCCAGGGGGTCGTCCCCGGGGGGCGGAGGGGTGAAGGCGGGAGGCCGGCGGCGGCGGTGGAGCTCCGGCCTCCGGCAGCAGAAGTCAGGGTGGGGCTCCGGGAGTGCGTGGGGGACGGCGGGGCCCCCGCGGTGGCCGAGGGGGTGGGAGTGCAGGGAGCCGCTGGAGAAGGGCTTGAGGTGATAGGGGGGGAGGGTGCTGAGGAAGCCTTCAGGCAGGACGTCTTTGCGGGCCCCGTCTCGCCCTCCGCCCGGGCAGTCAGGGCTGTAGATGTCTGTCTGGGTGGAGTTGTTGTGCTGCTTGGAGTGGCGGCAGCTCCGAGTGTGGAGCTCACAGGACTGGGGCCGGCAGCCGGGGGTCCGATCACAGTCAAATAACAGACTCTGACCGGAGCAGCTGTGTGGAAGGAACTGTGAAAGGGAAGCACAAGAACAAGGCCCAGGATGTAAAAGGTGAATAGTCTTTACCATCACACAATGTGTCCACGCATGACACGTATGAGAACGCAAGAACAATGCATTTTATCTAGTTCCCATAAAAAAAGAGACCATCTCTCTCTCCCTCCCCCCTCCCTCCCTCCCTCCCTCCCTCCCTCCCTCCCTCTCCCTCTCTCTCTCTCTCTCTCTCTCTCTCTCTGTGTGTCTGTCTGTCTGTCTGTGCCTCCCTCTGTCTCTCCCTCTCCCTCTCGAAAGGACCATGATTCTTAAATACATTATGCATTATTGTCTCTCCACTAAATCCGTATTGTCCCACATCCATCTGCAGCCTGAATGTGGAGTCTCACAGAAATATCCACCCCAACACATTAAAAATAAATACACGCAGTCACATCCTCAACGCACACAGTTCACATTTAATGAGGCTGCGGCCTGTGATGAATCTCAGATGGCCTGGCAGCCAGGTCTAAATACTGGTATCCTAGCAACTCCTGGAATTGATTTAGATTCAGATTTCCCATCACTGGAACTAGTAATAGATCTGTGTGCTGGGTGACAGCAGTAAGCTAGCGAGCTGGTAATATATTGCAGGAAACGCCATACAATTCATCCCTGGAGGAAAAAAGTGTTTTTCTTCTGTCAGATTGCAGCTTGGGACTTTTGCATGAAGCTGATTTGTATAACACATAACATGCAAATGAGCCTGCCAACCAAGGTTATTTGTAATCACGGATTCTATGCACTCATCAGATACAGAGATACTTAATTCTGTCTCCTACTTGTATTCCATTGCAAAAATTCCACAATACAAATACAAAATAAAACGTAAATCTTTAAAATGTATAACTTTTTAAAAAACATTTTTTTATAGTTCAGCCCAGTGGCGCAAAAAGTGGGTATGCGCTGTATGCGGCGCTGGGGGCGCCAAAACGATGTTTAAAAAAAAAAAAATTGGGGGGCTATTTTCTATATGTAGCTGCTGTTGCGTCAACAATCGCGCAGCACCCCCCCCCCCCCCCCGGTCAACAAGCGCGCAGCATCCCCCCCCCCCCCCCCCCCCCCCCGTCAACAACCGCGGGGGCTTATGGGGGGCGCCAAAATTGTTGCTGCATACCGCCCTGACAGTGGGTAGTTGCACCCCTGGTTCAGCCCGTAGTTGTTTGAAATCCCACAAATAAAAACAAACCCAGGGGGGACGCAGAAACAGAAAAGACACATTTTTACACATGTATCATTCACAGAGTTAAGATAAAAATGTTGGCTTTCCTGTGTGTGTGTAAACATGTGAGCCGAGGAGGTCACCTTCATGAGAGAGATACTGAGGGAGTCACGACAGCTCCTCAGCAGAGCTTCACAGTCAGAGAGAGACTTGTTATCCACGGCAATGCCATTTATCTGCAACAAGAGCGGGAAAATTAATTTAAATGTACTTTTACAAGCGCGCACACACACACACACACACACACACACACACACACACACACACACACACAGTATAGATGAGTTGTAAAGTAACCCTAATGTGGACTACATCAATAAAAGCACTACTGCTAATTCTGCAGACATCTGGATTCCGAAGTGGACATTTTCACCAGCAGATGGCAGCAGAGCTCAACAACCACTCCTGGTGTTGAATTTACACTGACCGCTCGTCATTTCTGTGGGTGTTGAAAGAATTCACAAGAATAGGAGAACACAATACTCACCGCTAGCAGTCTATCCCCAGGTGTGAGAGAGCCGTCCTTGGCTGCGGGGCTGCCGGGGGCAACCCCAGCCACAAACACTCCACTCTCCAGGCCTATACCGCTGTCTGCGCGTGCATTCACGCACACACACACACACACACACACACACGAAAATCACTTTAACTTAATTTGCCACATTGAACAGTGGACGTTTTGGGATTTTCCAAGTTGCTGCCACAATTTCTGTAAGATTTTGTCGATAATTTGCATTCTTTCATCAAAAGTGACTTGTTACAAGTAATGCCGACCTTCAAAAACATACAATCTAAATTGGGAACATACAAACTGCCCCGTGAATCATATATATATATATATATATATATATATATATATATGAAAAAGAGAAAACAGGATGAACCTTTGTGGCCGACCAGGCTGAGCTGTACGGGTGTGATGACACGTGCGCCCAGGGACCTCCTCCGGCGCACCACCATATTAATCACCCCTTCTCTACCGAGTACCGCCTTGATCACTTGCTTCCTGTCCTTATTTGTTAGGTCCACGTCGTTAATCTTCAACAGCCAATCATTCACCCTGCGGAGAGCGCGAGGCAAAGGGGGGCGTTCACCAATCAGAGTCGGTGGAGAGAATTGATTATTTGCGGTAGGGAATTTTTTCCCTAGCACCCTGTCGCGGAGGTGAGGCATGACGCTTACCTCAGTCTTCCTTCTGCTACACTTCCTTTGTCCACCCGGCTGACAAATATGCCACAGTCCCCTGGTAAATACGGGTCGTTTGGCCCTTCAGCGACGTCAAAGCCAAGTGCTTTCAAGTCCATATCATCCTGGAATTAAAAAAAACGAATATCGCTAGATAAATACATTAATAATGTTGAAAAGGTTAAAAGTAGCCGGATTGCAGAATTTGCAGAATTTGTGAACAATGCAGTTTAGAAAAGTGCTCTTTTTTCCATCGTCAGTTAAAGTCCAGGGACGATTAAAAGTTAGAGATATCGTGTTGCCTTTGTCAGCGGAATACAACCTTGTGATTCTAGATTCATGCTAGTTGAATGCTTTCCTTATGCTCAAATCAGTTGTTTGAGTTTTCTTAAAGGTCTCATCTCATCGTTTTTTCATTAATTTTGCGGTGGTCTCTAGTGTTAATAAATACCCTCAGTACCGGTTTTGGTTAAAAAAATGCTCTGCCGCACCTGTTTCATGCTGTTTTAGTTTGGTGGGGGAGGTGGGGGGGGGGGCGAACGACACGATTTCGCCTCTCATCATGAATATGCATGACATGCTAATGAACTCGCCTCTGGTTGGCTAACAGCACTGTGACGCTACCTCCAGTGCGCAATGAGGATTTTTCCACTCCATATTCAACTAGTGCGAGACGAGTCGAGAATCGCGACTGTGCTGTTGCACAGTCCTGCTACTTCCTGACTTTCGGTGGGCGGTAGCGGAGGCGAGGCCATGAATACTAATTCACGGACTGACGTCAATCCGTGGGGCTTTTCTCATCCGCTGATTTTTCTCAGTGTTTTTTTCTCTGTTCTTTCATTGCCAAATACAGGCAATGGGGGTAGAAGAACGTTTTCACGCGCAGCACGCACATGCAACTCGGTGAGACCTATAGTATTTCAACAAAAACAAGTATTAAACTGTTTCTCGCGGAATGAGACCTTTAAAGAAAACAACCCCAGTACGTCGTTTTGATGGGTTTTGCACATGAGGCCGACTGTACAGCCCTGACTCACTTCAGTGTTTTGAGACAGTGGACGTCTATAGTGCAACACAACACATACCCCGTCCTTCTCAAACTCCACCACTTCTGTCTCCCATTCCATGGAGTCTGTGTCGATGGCCGAGTCGTGCGAGCTGTGGGCCATCAGCTGGCGAAACCTCGCCTCCTTCTCCAGCTGGTCCTCCACCTTCTCCCTGCAGGGACCGTGGGTTTGATTACGGACCTGACGTGTGTACGCGGCAGTCGACAGGAATATTCTGAACTTCACAGTCAAAGTGTTTTTATTTGTCAACTGCACAGTATAACACGGGTAGTGTAGTAGGAAAGGAAAAATCATTACTAAGGGCCAAACTAGTAAAGAAAATGGCAGGAATAGCACAAATATACAATAAGAAACAATAGCAGCATGTCCGCAACTAACCTGTAGGCGTCCTTGAGTAAGACGCCTAACCCCCTATACCTGCTCCTTAATGACATGGTTTTGAAGTCGTTGCAAGTCACTTTGGATAAAAGTATCTGCTAAATGACAAACTACTACATTATTTGTCAGTGGTGGAAGGATCTCTCTCAGAAACCACATGATGAACTATTTTTTTGTTTATTATTATTTGTACTGTTTTTATCTTACATCACCATAATTCCCATTGTCCATATTCCCTATCCTTGGAGTCTCTGGAAGTGTTTCTTACTGATACGTATATTTTTGTTATTTCTGCCATTTTCTTTGGGTTTTTTTGATAAATAAATAAAACACTTTGAAGACTTTAGGAGTCGGGGCCACAGGTCCTCGGCTGCCAGGCTTACTTGAGCTCCTTGAGTTCCCGCGCTGCGTCGTTCTTCTGCTTCCTGGTGTCGTCCAGGTTCCTCAGGGCGTCCGCCAGGTCGCTCACAGCCCGGTCCCGCTCCCGCCTCAGGTTGTCACATAGGGTGCTGAGGGGTGCGCGACACAATCGTCAGAGGTTACCAACACCGGAAACATACCACAGAGGCCAAATATCGAAATGAATATGACTCGAGCAATACATCAATACATCAATATAATACCAGATATAAGATAGATTGCCATAGTGTTTTCAGAAATTGAATGGGATTTAAAGTTTTATTTAAATAAATTCCAATTTCATGAACCTCAACATGTTATTTTTACAGACTTTAAGTGTTGAAGTGGATTAGCGGAAGCTCGAAAAAATGAGCGACGGAATTTAACAATAAAACAACAAATAATGATTGGAACATAAACAAGATGGCGGAGCGAAGCGCGTTCCCCAGTGCCGTGCTCACCGTATGCTCTCCCTCTCGGCCACCATCTTGTCTCGCTCCTGGAAGGCCCAGTCCCGCCGACACTTGGCCACCTCGGCCTCCTGCGCCGCCTCCTTCAGCTCCTGGGACACGGCCTCGTACTGCTTCCTCAGCACCTCCATCTCCTTGTTGGCCCGCTCCATGTCCAGCGTGACAGAGTCCTGTTTCTGGGGTCCAGAGGTTGCAAGGGGCTGAGTCTCGATGCTTTCATGTCGATTTTCATTTACATGTTTTGTGAAGTGCGTAGACTCTGCTCAAATCAAAACTCTCAAGGAGACTATTCCTTCCTTATGTTTGTATGTTTTGTACTGTGTATTCTATGGTGGCCCTGAAGTGCAAATCACAATGGCAAATCAGAAAAGACAACAACAAGACAGAAAACACAACGGGCTGAATCTTCTATTCAGCCCTGCTTTTTTTAAACGTGTCTTCAGCGTACGCAGACTCATGTTTATGTTGTGAAATGTCGACAGCATATCCAGTATCACGTCATATCCATGTCCTGCATCAAAATATTCTTTAGTAGCAGCGCGTACGTTGTCACTAGCGACGCTCATATTTTGAAAACATGTAAACCATGTCCTTCCGGTTCAAAGGACGGACCACCATTCCAATCAGCGACGATTCATGTCGCCCGAGGGTACCTACCTTTTCCGGTTTGGTTAATGTCGTTGTCGTTTCTGATTGGCCGTTGTCGTTTCTGATTTGCCGTTGTGTTTTCTGATTGGCCGTTGTGTTTTCTGATTGGCCGTTGTGTTTTCTGATTGGCCGTTGTGATTTGAACTTCAGGGCCACCGTAGTATTCATACACAGTATTCAAGTATTCATATTTTGGTTTAAAACAGAAAATATTGAGTGTAGTTTGTTATAAATAACATAACCATTCATCAGCTATAAGTGAGTGAACTGTGCTGTAAGAATATTTGTTTCTAGTTGCCTCTGTATGAGACAATTTCCATTTTAGACCGATCCCGGCTCATTTCTGACCAATAAGGGCATCTCTTCCCTGATTAGTTTGGGGAATCCATCTTGCCTGCAATCACAGGTGCTAATTCACCACTTCAACACTTCTCAGTGGCAGAGAAACGCAGGGCGGGAGGGAGCAGAGAGGGAGGGGAGGTTTTTTTTGTTTCAAAACCTTGCTCTGCTCTTTTCTGCTCTGCTCTCTTTACAACTCAAATCTGACCTACAGCACCTTTAAATTACCATGTGCCTTCAAGGACCAAATCGTCAACTTCTCATCAAACAGCAGTCCTCGGCGGACTGTAATGAGTTGACGACGGAAGTGTCCCATCCGCTCCACCGTGGCTAACCACTGTAAATCAATTTGGAGGAGCTCCACTTCAAACTCAAACTTCCCTCGACGGACGGGGCTAAATATTAGGGTCTGGGAAGTCATGGTCTGGATTAGGTCGAGTGGTGAGAATTAGGTCACATGTCTATTAGTTCTGCATTTGAAGTGGAACTAAAATTACTTGCCGTTTAACTCTTAGGTGAGACTAGTTCTATGTGGATACTTGCATAGGCAAGTATAACACACACACACACACACACACACACACACACACACACACACACACACACACACACACACACACACACACACACACACACACACACACACACACACACACACACACACACACACACACACACACTATGGGGGGTGAAAAGGGTCATGGGGGACTAGACACGCGTACGTAGGTTTGTGTGATTATTGACTAAAAGTCCCACATGTATGTACGTACGTACGTCTGTGTGATGAGTACAACTCGGCCATGCAGACCGCACGTTCCTGCGCACATGTGACTCCTAAACACGCGTACGTCTCACGTACGTCTCACGTACGTCTCACGTACGTCTGCGTGCGCATTCTGCATCATGCACACGCGCGTGCGCACGTGTATCATTATTATTGTATCTGTTTACTACCACTGGCATTAGTAGGAAACAAATTTAACTGTGTGCATATATGTAAGTGTGATTATAAAAATAATAGTATAACCACTGACGTGTGTGTGTGTGTGTGTGTGTGTGCGCGCGCGCAAATCGCTGCTAATTTCCTAATGCAGGAACCCTTCAATATCCATCAGGTTATTGAAAGCCCACCCATCACAGACAACAGTCGCCCATAACACAACGCCGCTAGCCGGACAGATGCCCCTCTTCCACTAGAGATTAACAGTTTTCAATGCAGGGACAACTGCCGGGCCGGCCTGGCCTATACATTATCATATTCCTACACGAGATTGGATGAAGCGGGATTAAGGTCCACGTAATAAATCAGAGGGTTCAGGAGAATATTAAAATAAAAGATCAAAATCAATCCATTCCAATCGTCCATTTGAGATAATGAGTGCCAGCCCTTACCTGTCGGGCCTGGTAGTACTCGCGCAGCAGCTGGTCTCGCTGCACGATGGCCTCGGTGCGCTCCTTGCGTGCCACGTCTCGCTCCTCCCGGGCCGTGTCCACCTCCTTGCAGGCCTGGCCCAGCTCCTCCCGGGCGTCCGCCTTGTCCTTGGCCTCATGGCAGTACTTGTCCAGCAGCTCGTTGCGCTCGCACACCGCCCGGTCGCGCTCCGTCAGCGACGAACCCAGCTCCTATGACGCCGCGCGGAAAATGATGAACACACATCACCTGCCCAACCGTCTGGAAAACTTAGTTTTCTCCCTGGCACTCAATTAAAATTGAGCAATGTCCATTCATCTACTGTTCTGTTTATCATCCATCATTTTATGCGGTAAAATGCCGTTTTAATTTCCGTTTTAAAATGTACGTGCAGTACAGCACTTTGGTCGACCCTGGTCATTTTTTTTAAATGTGCTCTAAAAATAAACTGACTTGAATGGTCACTCAGTTCTTCTGGTTTATAGCCTATGATGGACGTACAGAAAGCTATAATGTACTTTATATGGGAAAAACTCTGTATGCATGTCCGTCCTTTAATTTTCTCGACAACCGTTCATCCGATCGACTTCACAATTGGCGGGTGTATTGCTGAGGCTCTCGAAAAAGCTGTGAGCAGCAATACAGGAGGCCAAGCAATCTGCCCATTCCAAACAAGCACGTTTTGAATGGACGCTGCACTAGTTGGTGAAATTGAAGTTGAATAGCAGCAGCTGTTGAAAGCTGTATGAAAGAACAACTTTATGATTGGGAGGTATAGATCGATAGAGGTCGGTAATCCTCAATCCTCATTAATCTTTGCCCTAATCTGAAGAGCAAGACCTTGACATAATCTCGTGAGAGAGATTATTTTTATATTAGAGGCTTCAATTTATATTTCCGATTGACGAGCAATCTCTCTTCATAAGACAGAACAACGCTGAGTCGGAAATACAAATGATTTTCTAATACTTCGGGGCTATAAATATTCTACTTAACGGCTCAATTTTTTTGGCTAAAATGTTGTCAAATGTATGCATTGTGTGAACAAACAAAAAGGTTAAACTACACACATGTCTTGGCATCTAATTCTGAACTTCCAAATCAGCGGCAACCCCTTATGATCTACAACACAGGTGTGCGCTCATTCTTCACCTGTCTGAGCGCCTCCAGCTCGTCGCTGGCCACGCGTCTCTCCGACGACGTGTTCTTCAGACGGGCCTCGGCCAGCTCCAGGCCCGTCTGCAGCTTGTCCACCTCCTTGATCACCTGGTCACGCTCGCTCATGATGAGCCGGTACTCGCTGAACACCGAGTCCCGCTCCTCCCTGTACTTTTCGCAGTCCTTGGCCGCCTTCAGCTGCTGGGTCTTGAGGCGGGTGGCCTCCGACTGCAGCCGCTCCATCTCCCGCTGCAGCTCTGCGTTCTGGGCAGCCGCGCTCGACAACTCCTGCTGCACCGTGTCGTACCTGGAGCCCGTGTCCAAAATTAACACCTGCCACCAGCCAGTGGCTGACAGACTTGAACATTTGGCATGTAAAAATATGCAGGGTTACATATTAAAACAATTATTTGGCCGGTAGGTTTCTACTCTCTGGCTGGCAAAAATACAAAATTCTAAACGTTAGTTTTGGACACTGCCTGGAGCACAGCGGGGGACGGAGTTGCGATTTCATGCTATGTTTAGTTCAAAATCTGGAGACAAAAAAACATTCTGCTCCTGCTCTCCCCAAACCCCAGCCACCCTCAAAAAGTATGGCTCGCTAAAAAAAACATAACATGAGATTTCCTCTTTACTGTTGTAGAGTCTGAGCAACTAACCTGGTACTCTGTAGCCCTAAATGACAGAATGTGTTGGAGCACATTTCAAACTGCAAAGATGTTGCATATTGTACCCACACCCCTTTTAGCCGCCAAGATAACAGTTTCAGTCAAGAGTGATTAGATGGCTTTTACTTCCAGCTGGTGCCAATAACATTATGTCAGGACTGTGTGGGATTCTGCCTAAAATCTGCGCTAGCCGACTGTGGACTTACTAGCCCAATTGCTAGCAAACACATTATTCCAATACTGTACTCTAATTAGCTGTTAAATTACCAGAATCTGACTTTTATTTGTGCTGAATGGGCAGACAAAGACATCAGAGAGAGTAAAATCATTCTCCATTTTCAGGTTTCTTCTTCTTTTCCTGTTGGGATTTGGGGAGTTTTTCCACCCAAGTAAACTTGTAAAATCTCTTGAAAAGCACCAATATAGGAGTTGAGAAATGTATTAAATTGTGAAATAAGGGGCTTTCTAAATAAACTCAAGCAATGCAACAGCAACATTTAACCTCCAAAATCATCATCACCGTAAATGGTGACCATACTTGATTGTAGAAGAGTCATTTCAGGGGGAACTGTTAGAAAAGAGAACCGTCGAACAGACTCTCTAATCTCGTGAGGACCAGGGCCCCGACATGAAAAAACCCTAACTGGAGGTCGAGCTGGTCCTCTCTAGTCTCTGAGGCAACGGTCAAAATCAACGGGCAGCTGCTCCTACACAAAGCTTCATCTGTCTCGGATTAGGTGACCAATTCGAATTTGGCACTAAAGCCTTTGTATTAAATGTGCAGTGAACTTTTCCGTCTGTGCTGGACCGGTAGTGATTAGAATTTGTTTACGTCTGCCGTTTGTGTGTACGGGGGTGCGACCCCGTGTTCGTCCATCTATCTGTCCTTTGGCTGCATCTCGACAGAGCGGCTGTTGTTTTTCCATTAAGGGTGCATCTGTGTGTGTGTGTGTGTGTGTGTGTGTGCGTGTGCGTGTGCGTGTGCGCGTGTGGCCCTACCTTCTCATGGACGAGGAGTACTGCTGCTGGTAGTGCACGGCCGCGTCCAGCTGCGACTGCAGCTGCTGGTTCTCCTCGTCGGTCCGCGCCATGCGGCTCAGGTCGGCGTTGTGGGTAGCCGTCAGGTCGCTGTAGCGCTTCCGGAGCGCCTCATAGTCGCGCCGCGCCGCCGCTAGCTTGTCCATGGTGGCGTCGTACAGCTTGCCAAGGACGTCCGACGAGCCTTCTCGCATCACCTGGGGGGGGGGGGGGGGGGGGGGGGGGGGGGGCAATTATAGGTCCTGATCTGCTGTTGAATTTGGGTGTTTAGAGATGTGAGATTATCTTTATAGTTGTTACTGTATCGCTAGTCGTCCTCGTTATAGACTTTGGTCTAAAAATGTCCTTCATATTAATATGGAGATTTGTCCGCGAGATTAAAAGAGGTAATCTAGAGAGACAAATTGATAAAGTTTTGTGTATGCTGTATGTCGTATGTAGACAAAAAATACAAATGTCAAAAGTGAGATTTGTATATGAGATTTAAACATTCATGCATGGATATAAAATAGAACAATGATATATTGATATATGATATATCAATGAGTCTTCCCCTGAACAGACAGTTTGTTCCTCTGTGGATCAAACCTGTCTGGCTCCTCAGTTACAGTTACCATTATTAAAGCAACTGATAAACAAATACCACATGTTTACACAGCTGTGTGTGAAACAGAGTGCTAGTGTATTGGTGGAACTGCTGTTGTATGCAAAAGTGGCGCGGCATCACGAGTGCTGTATTTAGACCTAGATGGGGATTTTTTGGATTGTGAAGATCAAACAAGGAAACGCCCTTTCAGTGACTTCCCATATCGAAACGGTGCGCCGGGTGTCTTTGATGAGACATCCGGCCATGGTCGTCGTCGTGCCATATTCACTAACTTGAGTTGCTACATTCGGTAAAAAGTGTGCTCATAATTTAATAACTGAATAAATAAGTGGCCTAGCTGCAACCAACGCTGATCTATGAAAATAATAGTCTGCTCCGATGGTTTTGGCATACGTCCGAATTCTCTCAAACAGCAAGAGCACCGTCTTGCGGATGACACGTAAAAAACCGAGGTCCTGACTCCCTGTGGTCACTAAAGATCCCATGGCATGGCTCATGGTAAGCGGGTGCTAACCCCGGTGTCCCTGGCCCAATTCCCAGCCTGGCTCTTAATCATCCCTTGGTCTCTAATTGGATGGTTTCATTCCTCACCCCTCCACTGGTAGCGGATGAAATGCGTCATCCCCTACGTAAAGCAAGTGCCATGAAAAGCGTGATATAAATGCAGTTATTTATCATCATTATGAACCCCCCTTGAGACCTAAAGTGCACTTCTGTCTTCTAACATCTTCACAGTGTGGCCTTCACTTGGACTGACATCAGCTAATTGTGTTTGCCATTATAAAATTCTGCCAAAAAGCACCTGACAAGTTCAGCTAATCATAGTGTCAAAGTGTGTACACTCTAGAGCAGTGTTTCTCAAATAGGGGTACACATACCCCTAGGGGTACTTTATTAGTTATGAACAAGTGTAAAATTATATTAAGTGTATAATAATACAATTCTTTGAATCTGAATACCGCCTTAATACAATGTAATAAAATCTGAATACTACAAGTTTGGTAAATCTTTCTACATATTCCCACCACTGACTTAATGTTCATGTTCACAACAAATAACATCCACACATACGTTATTTATTTTTATTTTCCTTTTTTTATATCCCCAAAATGTGTTGTGCTGGTGAAAGGGCTACTTGGCTGAAAGAATAGCTTCCAAGGGGTACATTCGTAAAAATAGTCCCACTGCTTCCTGAGTGTGGAAGCACTGATGTACAAGAAGACATTGTCCGCGTCCGAGGTACTTTAATAGTCGGATAATCCTGACGAGAGGACGTCAGGCACGGATGAATAATAATGGTCGATGCGAGGATAGGGCATTCGTAAAATTTTAAAAAGGATCTTCCGATACACGTAGAGAGGGGCGAGACAGTCTGACCCCGATCCGTCTGGCAGAAAGTCGCCCTCTCGGAAGTAACAACAGTGAACGAGGCAAATAATAAATGCCCTTCTGTCTCGAATGTCAGGATCCAGGGGAAGAGGACTCGGGAGTATCTCAAGGGAGAGGACAGACTGCGCACGTTTATGTCTGGAGAAACTGGGCACACACACACACACACACACACACACACACACACACACACGCACACGCACACGCACACGCACGCACACACGCACACACACACACACGCACACACGCACGATCCGTTAGGGGGCGCGTTAGGGGGCGCATGAGTTGGCGCGTTACCTGTTGTTGCAGCGCCCTCATGTCGGCCACCTCCCGCTGGTCGTCCTGCCGCAGCCGTCGCAGCTCCTCGCAGGCCTGCTTGGTGTGGCTGTGCTCCCGCAGCAGCTGCACGTTGTCCAACCGCAGCGCCTCCGTCTCCTCCTTCAGCTGGGCCTGCTCGCTCACCAGCCGGCTGTGCAGCGTGCTGCATGGAGGGGGCGAAGGAGTTAGTGAGAGAGAGAGAGAGAGATCAACATCCATTCAAAGAAGGGTGGAAAAAAGGGCAACGACCCAACACTGGCAGAGTTGAACATATACAACAATGCAAGTTATTTGCAACTCCCCTCGCCAAGAGGGCTTAAGGTGCCAGAATATGTACTTATATAATCATAACTTGTCAACAAGTGGCTAGTTTAACTGAGCTCTGCATCGTTGAGGCGGGGGAAAAAAACAAAAAAACATTCATTCAGCACAAAAAAGGCCTTCATTCTGCATTAAAGCAACGCATTCGGCCGGTATGGACCATTAATCATGTTGAAGGGGTTTGCCAAAATGCTATGCTCCGGATACGGCCCTCTTGTGCTCATGTTCCACTTCACTTCCCATTCCCGGCGTATGCGGCAAACATGGGGAAAGCATCTGCATCTGTATTCACCTCTTCCCTCCATGTCAAAGTTCTCGTTACTAGATGAACTTTGACCGGGGATTTTGTCGCCCCTTTGGGTGGTGGTGGTTATGCCAAGCAAATGCACATCTGTAGTTTTAGAACGCATGTGAAATACGAAATGGTCTATGAATATCTTGGCCTGCAAAACATCTTGGTCCAGAGCACGACACTATTCCATGCCCATCGTTTTTTTTTTACGAGGGACAACATGATTGCGGCTCAATCATTGGTAGTGTGGCAAGTAGATCGTGGCATGTTATGTTACAACCCTAAACTCGCTTAGCTACGAGTGTGGCTTTGTAGCTTTTACATAGCCATCACCAACAAACAAACATTCCTTGTACAAAAGAGTTGATACAATGGACTAATATAATTGTTTCTACACTAGTGCAAGTGTGGCTAGTGGGTTCATTTTAATGTATGATCCAGAATATGATACAGCCCGCGGGCGTAGCACATGATTGTATTAACTCACAGTCACCGAGATTGATGCTCGGGTGTGAATGGGCAAGCGGCAACAGCATGCAAGGGGGAAGAGGGGGGGGGGGGGGGGGGGGTAATGTCAAATAATGTGTACCAACGGGGCCACGGAGGGGTGAGAGGCTTAAACCATTGTAATAATCCTCTCGCGTCTGTGTGTCTGCGGCCAGCTGTTTGGTCTGTGGCTCTGGAGCAGAGTGCAGGGGCCACTGTTAAGTCACACCAAGGCCTGCTCTTAAGTGATGGCAGCATCGATAGCACCGGCGGTAGCATTAGTAGCACAGATGCCGTGTGGCGTGGCGTGCCTGCTGCGCTGAGTTAGTAATGATGATGATGATTATGGAGCACGCTTTCACGTCAAATGACCCCCCCCCTGGCTTCAGGATTGGACAGGAGAAGTGACTTTGCGTGTCTGTCTGTTCTTAGCCTCACAGAGCCAGCTTTTCCTATACTACGGAAAAGCTGGGACACGGCGTTGATTAACTGTCAAGAACCGCCTACATATCAGGAAGAGGCCTTGATTGACATGCAAGCACGACCAATCATGGACCGTATGCCGCAAGCTGTACCTGTGGTGAAACTAACTTGACTTAAAATGGGGTTCACAACAATGTCCCAGAGAAATACAAAATATATACCAGCGGTCTGAATAAACACATGGATGTAAGAATGAAACTTATATATATATATATATATATATATATATATATATATATATATATCAGTGTTTCCTCTAGGATTTTTTTCAGCAGCGGGGGTAAAGGGTGGGTGGTACACCGGTGGTCGGAGTGAATATCAATGGGTAATTAAAAAATATGAAATAAAAATGACACTTACCTGCAAAACAAACTTTAGAACATATTTATTGACATCTATTGTTACAGAGGGCAGCTTGGTCTTCATTTTCTCTCCTCTCTCATCTCCTGCTCCTCCACTCTGCTCTCCTGCTCCACTACTCTGCCTTCCTGCTCCTCCACTCTGCTCTCCTGCTCCTCCACTCTGCTCTCCTGCTCCTCCACTCTGCTCTCCTGCTCCTCCACTCTGCTCTCCTGCTCCACTCTGCTCCACTCGCCTCCACTACTCCTGCCGGTCTACTTGTCTAATAAGGTTACATTTGAGAAAGAGTAATGTTAGATAATTCTCTCACATCGCAAATATTTGATCACGCAACCAGTAAGAACATTACAATATTGTAGTAGCCACCACTAACCTTACATATTTTAGCACTAAAAGGCATTTCTTTCCCTTCAAAACTTCGGGGCATGAACCTTGAGCCCCTCCCTACCTGCCCATCTTCCTCATTTACATCAGGCATCTTTCTCTTCTTGGAGAAATATTTTAACAAACTCATCTGAAAATGCAATCAGGAATATTTTAATACATAGCTTATATAAACATTGTTGGCAATTATTTGACCAACGTTTATTTAAGTAAGGCTACTGGTATTATGAATCACTGAGTTCTCTAACGTTAACTGGAACATTTTTTCACGATATATTAGTAATCCATCCCTGCTAATACATTTCATCATGTAAATATGAGCATTCCTTCCAGGTGATGTGACCTATTGGCTCAAAATCAGTGCAGGATCATACTTGTTTTATGAGACACAACTCTTACTTTCTTTTTGTTTGTTCCTTTTTTTTTAAATCAAATCTTAACATTCTTCATATTTTTTCAATAAACATTTAATACATTTAATACCCACATTTTATTTTGAAAACCGGAAGTTTCCACACGCTACAGTAAGCTAGCGCTGACTTTCCCAGTTGTCTCAAAGTATTTGCCTTAATGTCATCAATAACGGCGGAGGAAAGGGGTGAGTGGTGGTGGGGATGGGGGGCGGGGGGAGAGAAACACAAAAACATCAAAGTCAGTCCCCCAAGTAGGCAAAACAAGTGACTCCTGAATTACAGGTATGTATGTATCAAATGTTCTTTAACTTCTATGTATGTGCTATGTATCAAACATCAGGACAGTCACATGTGGTGATGTAGTGCTAATGAACAGAAGAGGCAGAGACTAGTTTGTTCTTAGCCATGTTGGTTTGAGGGGACAGCTGGGACTGTTCAAAGTCAACGCTGTAGTTATGTCAGTGCCAAGGGCTGCATCATATGCTTTTGGTTGGTGACAAAATGATTATCGTGGCACTTCTACAATTTTTTTTTTTTTTTTACTCCCTGTGGCTTAAATGAACAAAGCACAAAGGCCTATTCCTCCCACAAAAGTATTAGGAAATCTGATCTCTACAGGGGAGAACCAAATCCAGGTTAAACTCCTGCAGGCTGCAGTTGAGTGTGAACACAAGCGAGACGCAAAAACAAAACAGAGAGACAAAAACAACAACAGTGCTTATCCACTGAAAAATTCAGGAACCACCGTGGTGGCAGACTGCTGTAGCTTCCCCCCCCCCCCCCCCCCACGCCCCCAAATACTCACTGGTAGAAATCTGCCTTCTTCACAGCCTCCTCGCACCTCTTGAGGGTGGAGCTGTGCTGGTTCTGCAGGGACTGCAGGTCCGCCATCGCCTTCATACACTGCAGCTTGAGGCGCTCGTAGTCCTGGCCCGTCCTGGAGTTGGGTCTGGATCCCCAAGACAATGGGAGGGAAGAGCGGAGGGAGAGGGGGTGGACCAAAACAGCGCGATGCATTTTTAAAGAAAAACAAAAACAATAGAGATGAAGATTTCAGGAAGCCACAAGGGGAGGACGATGGAAGCACAGCGGAGATAAAAGCATGCTGAGCTGGTGCTCATGGGAACAAGGGAGTAGGGGTGGCAGAGAGGATAGCCATTAAAATTACATGCCTACCCCCCTTGTTTTAGACTGGAGCACACTCGGGGAACACTTCCTCCAGCCACTCAGTGTACCCACTCGGCTATCCTTTCTTAGCTGCTTTTAAAACTTCTTTGAGGAGAAGTGCCTCGACCCACTTAGGGTAAAATCAGGATCACCGTGTGTTCCCAGAAAACTCTCCAAAGCAGATTTTCCTCGAAGACAAACAACAAGCGTGTTCCAGTGCGGTACCTGCAGTCGTCGAAGGTGGTCCCGGGCGACGAGAGGGCCAGCCTCTTGCGCAGGTCGTCCCTCTCGCGCGTCACCTGCTTCAGCTGGAACAGCACCGTCTCCATGTTCTCCCTCATGTGGCCGCCGTGGTTCTCTGTGTGGCTGGGTGGCGGCGAGGAGGCTGAGGTGGGCGTACCTGCGGGTGTCAGCACGTCACTGGGGGGGGCGGGTGAGGTGGGGGCATGGGCTACTCGCTACTCACTCGAGGCCCATCGCACGGAGACGTCTCTTTGTCTTAGGACTGGTGTCACGCAAAAAACAAAACTGTCCAAGGCTTAGCTTTGAGAAGCTACATGTCAGCACAGACATAGGGGTTGCAAATTAGCCGTGGCGAGACACCCTGCATGTAGTATACGCGTGTCATATTTTTAAACCCATCGTAATGTTTTCTGCATGGTCCCTGACAAACAAAATACATAAATACATGCAGAATTGCCCAACAGTTGTGATGTGTGCAAAGCCAAACCTTTACCCTTGAACTTTTAAAAAACAAACAAAGGAGTGTATTTTACTGCATATTTCATCACCACGCTGAGAGGAATCAGTTTAATCATTAAGAAAACAACTTCAGCGCAATTTCTTATAAGAGCGAATGGGACTGTCCCGTCTAAGACCGTGAATGCGTGAATGTTGTACTTTATTATTAACGTATTAATAACAGCGAGCGGTGGTTTCCATGACAATGACACTCACCCAAGCTGCTGAGGGAGCTACTGCTTTCCGAGTCGGATGGCATTGTGGACAAGACACTGTAGGTGGAGCCTGGTGAAGGGGGATTTTTTTGGGGGGGGCGGGGGTGAGGGGCCGTTGTTTAGAGGGAGGAGGAAAGGGGTGAGTGGTGGTG
This sequence comes from Merluccius polli, assembly GCA_030340625.1. Taxonomy (NCBI): domain Eukaryota; kingdom Metazoa; phylum Chordata; class Actinopteri; order Gadiformes; family Merlucciidae; genus Merluccius; species Merluccius polli. The sequence goes on from JAOPHQ010006644.1 coordinate 57,164, forward strand.
GGGATGGGGGGCAGGGGGAGAGAAACACAAAAACATCAAAGTCAGTCCCCCAAGTAGGCAAAACAAGTGACTCCTGAATTACAGTCCAACGAGTACCTCCAGCATTGTAGTGGCACATCAAGGCAGCAGCAGCAGCAGCGGCAGCGAGTGGCTAGGGTTACGCTAGGGGAGGATTTAGCCGAGCAGTCAAAGAGGGCCGGTCCAGGGGAGTAATAAAAGGTGGGACTTTCCCTCCCCCCCGCCCCCCCCTCTCTCACCGACCCGAGGATGACAGCCCCGTGGGCCCTGGCTGCAGTGTGTGGCTAATTATCAGCAGGCAGGGCGGCGTAAACGTAGCCGAGCCGGGGCCCCCAGAAGAGTCAGTGCAGCCCGAGAGGTGCTTCTTTTCATCTCCGCTGACAACGCCACACAGTCCCACCACCACCCCCTCTACACCACCACTCCTCCACCCCCCTTCTGGAAGCCCCCTTTTTTTCTTTTGTGGCCTAATACACGATTAACTGTTCAGGAATTACAACAAGAAAACTGAACAGGGGGAGAGAAAAAAAAAAAAAAAAAAAAGATCAGCGATGAGGAGAGCTTGCATTGCTGCTCAAGTATGAAAATCTGGAGGAAAGACATACGCTTCTTGACACTTTGTTCGCGCCATTCAATCAAATGTTAACATAGGTTTCAGGGGGATACATAAAAGGAGGCAGGGTGTGTATGTATGTGTAAACACATTCATGGTGTCGACCCAGGCTTCCTATGAATATGGGACGAGTTTAAAACGGGACTGCGAGAGCCCTTCACCGGTGATCCGGCGTCCGCACACGTATGCTAAAGACACGGCCCGGCTCTGGGAACCAACAGCTGATCCGCTCGGCTAAATCACCAACTCCCACCCTTGATAGTGCAGTCCTGACGCGCCACCTACAAAAAAAAAAAAAAAAACAACCAAAAGAAACCCCAGCACCATGACAAACGATCCCATTTACCAGCATCTCAACACTCCTAAATCAATCCCAGGCTGGCGGCGTTCCCGCTAGTTACAAAAAAAAAAAAAAGGGGGCGACTGTGTGTTTGATTAAAACTAGAGGGAACCCAGCTAAAATGGCTTGCCCCTCCATTTCTTTCCCATCGTCGCAGGACAGAGACGAAAAAAAGAAAAAAAAGGGGAGAGAGCGAGAGCGAGAGAGAGTGATGTGCCTCAGGAACCGTGGCATCCCATGGATCAAGCACTCTTTGTTCTGGCCCGGGCTTAAGTTTCCCATGGGTCTTGTTTGAGCAGAGAGACGCCGTGTCACAATGGGCCGAGAGGTTCGCCGCGGCGTGGCCTGCTCTCCCTGCTTTCCTGGAAGTCATGGGACCTGAGGCTGAGCTGTGGCCGACTCCTGTCTCTCCCTCCCTCCCTCCCTCACACACACCCACACACACACACACACACACACACACACACACACACACACACACACACACACACACACACACACACACACACACACACACACACACACACACACACACACACACACACACACACACACACACACACACACACTTTGGGGGGGGGGGTTGCTGATCGCTTTAGCGCCAGTCAACAGGCTGCACCGCTGCAGACTCCAGACTTGTAGAAAAAGTTTGGCACAGTGCTATGACAACAGGGCATTTCCTATTTTTCTAACCTAGGCGATTAACCGGTGTGACAGACATACCTCCTCTCGCCTGGGGAAATGATAAGCTTGTTTTTCAGACAGTCTCCAAGACTAGTTCCAGAGGAAAGACAGGCCTTGGCCGGTAACACTGTTTTTCTAGTCCCGCTCACAGCCAGAAACAGCAGCGCCGCGGAGCCTTAAATGTGTGGCGTCATCACGGCTGAGTGACACTACTTCTGAAGCTCCTCGTAATAATGAACACGAGAGAGAGACCTTGCGGCTGGCGTGACAACAACCAGGTCACCGAGTGCCGTCAATTAAGGAAAACGAATGAACAGTTTGGCCTTACAGAAGACGTTTCTGCATTTAGTCTCGCAATGATGAAAAGGGCAGTTAGAAAAAGGACATTCCTAAGCCTAACGCAACATTAAAAAGTCACTGCGTAGACTGAGGTGACTGATTAGGTCTTCCTTTGAGGCTGGCCAAAGCAAACTCTGCTGACGACTGGCAGCAACTGCAGTGTAGAAGCAACAGCCATTTGTCCATTTGAATCTGGGAGTGAGATATTTTATAGACGTCCTATGTTTTCTTTAACAACTCTCCCTCACCCTCATTCAGAAAAGACGGTCGAAAACCTCAGATGGGACTTGTTTTTGTTTTGTTTTTTTAAATCAGAAAAGTTAAGTTGTGTATCTGCAGCATGTGAAGCAGGCATGACCAGGCTATAAGGCGTGACCCACACCCTTCTGATGTATTTCCGTCAGCAGCTCGTCACTGCTCTGAAGTCTGCGACAGCGATCCAAAATAAACAATAAGGTATTGGCTCCCAAGCCTCTTGGCTACGGAAGAAAGAAAGTCAACGCCTTCAACTAGATCTCCCCTGTTAAACACGAGTCATTCAAAATGACCCCCTACATCCGACAACGTGCACAGCATTGTTCACACTCCATGTCTCTCATGGTGTGAATCGACCACTCGACACAGGAAAACGGTTAATAACTGTCAACTCGGGGCCCCTTTTCACAGAAACCAAGGTTGAGAGTTACCTGGGGAGGAGCTGGTTATGACACATGGTAGAGGGCTGAGGACTGTTGTCTTGAAGACAAGGCCTTGCCACACTGCTGAAAGAGAGCAGTGGAGGAACCAGTCTGTCGGGTCCGGCGGTGTACATGCCCTGTTGTAACACCAGCTCAGCCCTGGAGGATGCTGAACAAGCCACAGTAGACTGCAGTAAGTAGTACACTGTGCCCCATCACTTCAATACACTTAACGCATGCTCAGATAGAGAGCATGCTCAGATTTAGCGTGGGAACGATTAGTCGGTTAGTTGGTCGACAGAAAATTCATTGAATACAATTATTATAATTGATTAATCGGTTAGGCCATTTATCAAGTACAAATAAACATTTGCTGCTTGATGCTACAAAAAATATTAAATGAATACTGGCTGCTTGTAGTCTGGAAACTTGGTAGTCTGGCAACTTGTGATGGCATTAGCCATTATTTTTCTAGACTACATGACTAAACGCAAACATTATCGATAGATTAATCGACTATGAAAATATTTCTTAGTTGCAGCCCTACTCAGATTATACGGAGATATTATACAGACATAAAAGCATGCTCAGATATACATATAGCACACAAACTTCTATTGGCAGGATTGTTTGCCGGATTTCAGCAGGATCTTCCTGCTGAAATCCGGCAAACAATCCTGCCAATTAATAACCTGTTAGTAGCAAGGTTAACTAGGTTCAAAAGTTAAATATTGACCAACATTCAAGCTGAAGTGTTTATGGTTTATGATAATGTTCCAAAAAACCCAAGACGAGATGGGAAATGGCTCGAAACTGTCAGCAAGTGGCTGATGATGATGACATGACAGCTTGGCAGTGAGGTGATGCTGCTGCCAACACAAACTACCTATGTAAATCTGGATTTCAAAATGCAAAAGGGTGTGGGGAAGTATCGCAGGTGCCTAATACGGACAATGTGGCAGACACAGTGCTCCATCAGTACCAAGGCCTACCACCATAGAGACGTTATAGGGCGCCAATAGCAACTACAGTCCTTCATCCCAAGTCTTTCACGCCAGTTACTTCACCGACCATATTGCTGCTTCTTAATGTTTTGCAATGTTTTTAATGTCTCTTGGTGTCCCGTGGGTAGTGTACTCATGTGTTTGTTACGCAGAAGGAAATTCACCACCGTATATGGACATTGACAATAGTTGTATCGTTTTTAATTTAGTCAAATGTACCCTGCCTCACACTGGCTATATTGTGTGTGGCACAATTATTGACATTGTGACTGACTCGTAAAACAATACATATAATGAGGATGTGTCGTTGGAGGAAACTGTGTCGTGGTGGGGAAGAGAAAGAGAGCGTTATAAAACG
>JAOPHQ010006645.1:0-17500 GCA_030340625.1 Merluccius polli
GTGTGGGGGGGGGGGGGGGGGAGATGTGGAGAAAGCGAGAAAGAGAGGGGGAGAGAGAGAGAGGGAGAGAGAGGGTCGGTAAACAGAGAGATCATCGCGTACGTGTCCCACATTCCAATAGCGAGCGCCGGTCCCAAAGTTCTGGGGTGGGTTTTCCCGCGAAAGCGCCGAGCCGGGCGAGGTAAAAGGTCACTGTATGTGGACAATGACGCCCAGCCCCGCCGACTATTGACGGGGAGGGGCCAGGGGCATTGTGGGAAGGGCAGAGAGTGGCTCTCGCTGCCAGTCACGCTTGTGTCGTATTTGCATGGGCTGCCAATCACCCCGGCGAGGAATGCACTTTGGGTCAGGGGGGTCGCGGCGGGCGGAGTCGGACCCCAGAGCGAACACAACAAGCCCTGACGCATCAAAGATGGTGGGCTCAAGTGTTTGCGTCCAAAGCTGCCGTGTGCGTGCGTGCGTGTGTGTGTGTGCGTGTGCGTGCGTGCCTGCATACACTGTGATGGATGAAAACCGTCGTACTATTATTAATGTGAAGGTAACCTTGAGTTGCGCAACAGCTAAACACGCCAGACGCTCATCAACATACGTCAAGCCGTAGTTGTAATATATTTTTTAATACGGACCACTTGATCTGTTTTGTGGCACGGCGGAAGCATCTCGCGGGTGGCCTTCAAGTCGAGATGCGGAGACGCGTGTGCGTGTGTGCGTGTGCGTGCGTGCGTGTGTGCGTGTGTGTGTGTGCGTGTGTGTGCGTGCGTGTGTGTGAACGCGCCGTCTCTCTCGGGAACCACCTTTTAAAGCCTGGCAGCCGTTTTAAAAAGTTTGTGTGACAATTCGAGCGCGTCCTAGGACCTATGCTAAGCAGCCCCGGCGGCCCCCCCCCCCCCCAGCGCCCCCCCCCCCCTCGCCTCCCCGGCGGCCCCCCCGCACCCACCGTGAGCAGCGCTGTGAAATGGAAGGAGGAAGAAGGCAAATTGTTTGTTCCGTGGGCCCTGACAGCAGGCAATGGCACCCCAGTATTAGCTAAGGATAAAAGTAATGGGTTTCGTAGTGGTGAGGCAGCGTGTGTCGTAAGGTGCTGCTGATGGGAGATAGGGAGGATGGGAGGGAGAGGGAGGGAGGATGGGAGGGGGGGAGGGCAGGGGTGGGGGGGGGGGGGCGGGGGGGGTCGCTACCTCTAAAAGCTGATAAGTATCTGTGGGAGAGGGAGGGCAGAGAGCAGGGCAGCCAGCCATGGAGCCAGCCTCTGATAAATACCTTTTTTCCCCCTCCGACTCCACTGTGTGTGTTGATATCCCTTGTTATCAATGTATTAAGATTTCGGTGGTCGGGGAATATGAAATAAAACTAAATATCCGTAATATGTATAGTATGTGTAATGTTATAATGACCTGCCGAACAACACAAAGTGGGAGCTTTGGGGGCCACGTGTCGAACCAAACCAACAACCAAACCAAACAAATGACCAATTCTTAAAGCTTCTGTATGTCTAAAAATGCATCAAAATGTACTGTTGCTATGCCGTGTGCCGTATATGATGTATGCGGTGAGGCGTATATTTCAGAAGCAACACTCTCTTCTTCTGAATAAAGGTTTATCTCGGTGCCCGGCGATGGCAGTAAATCAACACGCGCGGAAAGAAAAAAAAAAAACGGATGAATATTTGAGCATGTTAATAATTCTTTCGGGGGCTTTATTTTCCTTGCAACATTATCTCGGGGGTGTCACCGAGTGAACCTGACGCTGCATGGCTACCGCACCGCTTCCCTGTCACCCGCAAACCTGGATGGGAACCTTTGGCTTTCTGTGATACAAATCACCATCCGTTTTCAATTAAACTTACACAGAGGAACCCCGCCCCCCCCCCCCCCCCCCCCCTACCGCACCACCCACCGGCAAGAATATATATACATACATGCTATCCTTTGCGTTTGAAAATACAAACACTATCACTGAATGTTTGGAGAGAGTGAGGTGGGAGAGAGAGTAAGGAGAGGGAGAGGGAGAGAGAGAGAGAGAGAGAGAGAGAGAGGAGAGAGAGAGAGAGAGAGAGAGAGAGAGAGAGAGAGAGAGAGAGAAATGAGAGGAGGAATTGAGCAGACTTTCATATTGACTCTTGTTTGTGGGTTCCCAGCCACGCAATTAGTCCTACCTCCAGAGAGGGGAGGGAGAGAGAGAGAGAGAGAGAGAGAGAGAGAGAGAAGGTGGGGGAGAAAGAGAGAGAGAGGAGAGAGACACACACACTCACCACACACACACACACACACACAGAAAAGGGAGGTAGGATAGGGATGTGGGGGGGGGGGGGGGGGGGGGGTGAGATAACCCAAAACATAAAAAGCTGTCTGTGGAAAATTTGGAGCTCTTCCCAAAATACACAAACTTTCCCGAGGAGCACATTTCTTCGGTATGCCGTAATCTCATATGGCTGGCCTTTTCCGAACCGCTCCGTGAGACTGCTCCTCTCTCCTCTCCACTCTGCTTTCCAAATCCCCCCCCCGCCCCCCCCCCCCCCCCCACACACACACAGACACACACAGACACGCACCTCCTCCTACCCCCTCTCCACACACACACACACACACACACACCACCACCATCGCCAGTCTACTTCACAGTCTGGCCTAGTCTTAGGCCCCAAGTCCCAGCCTCCGCGCAAAAAAATGAAAAGCCCCTCAGAACCCAGTATCCACACATGGCAGCCATTAGGCAGCTCTCTTAAACAGCAACGTTATACCACCAATTGCAGCCTTGCATGAAATTTTGATCACTTAAACCCATCTTAAAGAGGCAGCAGCCACTTTCTGCACCAGAATATATTCTCTCTCTCTCCCTCTCTCTCCCTCACTCTCTCTCTCTCCCTCTCTATCTATCCCGTGTTTCATGGATGGTTATGGACTTACGCGCAATCGCGCCCCTATCCCGCCTTTCATTTCACCCAGCCCAACAAAGCCAAATGAGGCTTGTAGCTACTTATGTGTGGCACCATTAAGGGGCACTCTTTAAATAAACCGCAAGCAATGAAACCAAATAGAGGGCCGCCGTGATTTGGTTATCAGGTAGTTAGAGGCTATTAACTGCTGTATTTATTGCCCGTGCGGCAAAATGCTAACATGGTTAGTGAAACGCGTGGGTCTCTCTCGGCGGTACGGGGACTATACGGACGCTCGGAGCGTGCAGCATCTTTCACCGCCCTCACTCATAAGTCTTGTCAGACAGCTTAATTAGTGGTACGCCAACGTGTCTGTCAGTGTGTGTGTGTGTGTGTGTGTGTGTGTCATTATGTGTGTGTGTGTGTGTGTGTGTGTGTGCGCATGTGTGTGTGTGTGTGTATAAGCAGAGGATATTCTATGTCTGATTAGCTGTTCGCATCTCCGGAAAGAGAGGAGAGCAAGTAGCAAAACAGAGAGGCAACCGAGCGTTGAGTAAGGGCCAAAGAGGAGGAGAAGGAGGAGAGGGAGGAGGAGGAGGAGGAGGCGAGGGAGGAGGAGGAGGGGGGGTGGTGAAGAGAGGAGAGAGGAGGGCAGGAGCCAAAGACCCCGCTGAGCTCTCTCGTAAACAATGATTAAGGCACCTCGAGAGGTGGCGGGCCCACTCTTTGCCACTCACCTCACACCACCAGCCTAATTAGCCGCGGCTTTGGTTTTACTGCCGGCTTTAGTGTCATAAAATTAACACATTTCACAAAACAGCGGCCGGGCGACGCAGGCTGCAGCGAAGGAGGCTTTAACAAGGCTCTCTAGCCGCAACGCCGCGGACGAAGGGGGAGGTCTCTCGCTCGCTCTCTCTCTCTCTCTCTCTCTCTCTGACACACACACACACACACACACACCCAGCGGAGGAGAGAGAGAGAGAGAGCAAGGGCCCCAACCAACAGCCTGCTGTTACCATTCACAGAAGAGAGCCATTCACAGAAGGAGGGAGGGAGGGGGGGAGAGAGAGAGAGAGAGACAGAGAGAGAGGGGAAATAGGGGAGGGAGAGATAAAGGCGGTGGAAGAGAGGGGCGGCGGTGGAGAGGGGGAGAAAGAGAGAGAGGGGTAGAGAGGGGGGGGGGGGGAGAAAAAAGTCAAATGGAAATAATACCAAAAAAAAAACTTTAGAAAGTGAAAAGAAAAGGGGAATAGGGCAAAGAAGGGAGAGGGGAGGAAAGGGGCAGAAAGGAGAGGAAAAGAAAGGCGAGGAAAGGAAAGGAAAGGAGCTGGCTAAAGAGGAGGATTAGAGCTTCATGTGGAGCCGTTTATCCCGAGGAGCACAGGGATGAGCGATAAAGCACTAGTGGGGCCCCGCACGGCCCCTGAGACGGCCCCGGTGCCAGGGGAAAAGCTTACCCTGCCTGGTGCCCGGCAGATGAATAGGATTTAAGCAAAAGTGGATTTTGCTGAACTCTTCCTCCTTTTTTTTTTTGTTTTTTTATTCATCTGCTGTCGGGTAAAAAAAACAAAAAACTAACTTTGCCTGTCCCGAACGGGAGAGACTGCAGAGGAGGGCGACGGCGAAGGTGCTGGAGGGATGGCGGTTTCGGAGCGTGCAGAATGGCGAACGCCACGTAGCATAGAAGTAAATCACTCAGGACAAAAAAAAAAAAAACGCTCCTTACTTTTTTAATCATCATTGTCTAACAAACAAGTTTAATTACTACGCCCATAGGGAGTCATGGATTGCACTAATAGTTCTTAAAAAAACAACAAATAAATATATAATAAACAAATACAAACAAACAAATACAAACGCAGCCGCTATCAGGACATCCAGAGAAACTTTGACATTTAATTACCGCACATCTACATTGTGCAAAAAAGCGAAAAAATTAGCGCCGGGCTTATCCCGCTTTAACGTGTTTACTGGAAGATTGGAAAGAAGAGCTACGGCTTCTAAATCAGATATTCATTTACGAGGCCCTTTCGATTTTCCTCGGCATTATTTTTTTTGTATTTGTGTATTTATTTATTTTCTTATGTGGCTGCATATTAAGCGGCACAATGTCGTTTGCAATGCTGGTTTCTATTTTTGAAATGTTCTGAAACGATGTTTGCATACATTTGCATAGCCAAGTGCAAATTGAGCCATGAATATGCAAATGTGGAGCTGATGTCTGTGGCAGCCTCCGCTCTGCCAGGTTTATAGAAGAATTCGTTTACACACACACACACACGTGCATACGCACGCGTGCACGCACACACACACACACACACATACGCACACGCACACACCATACACACACAACCACAGATTTCCGCACAAACACACACACACACACACACAGATCTCTGTCTCTCTTGCTCTCTCATACATAAGCACACACACTTACATACATAAACTCACACACTTCCCTTTCCCTCTGTGAATGCTCAGGAAAGCTCACTTATAAAACACAGTTTTTAAACAAGTAATCATGAAATATTTAATTTGCCACTGGTATTGGTTTATTAAGCTGCTGTTGCTAGGTGCTCTTTCTTCCTGTTGAGCCATGTTAGCATGTATGTTTTTCCATTACCCTATGTAGGCGTGTGATGGACTGTGCACACACACACACACACCCACACACACCCACACACACATACACACGCGAACACACACACACACATGCACACACACACACACATGCGCGGATGCCATGCTCAAACTCAGGGACAGGCGTCCTCTCCAAATACTAACCAAACTAAATCTGTTCACTGTACACATGTAGACTCTCTCACGCTGCCCACTGGTAGCCGAGCTAACCGATCGCTACCCTAACCCTAACCCCACCCCACAAACTTTAGTATCCACACACCTCATCATTTATGACACACTCAACTCCTTCTCTGCCTGTTACCCCCTCTTGTAACCTCCGCACCATGGGAGGCGTTTGACACGATCTGTAGGACACAACACCGGTTGACGCTTTGGATGTGCTGCTGTCGTGAGAAGCTGTTGGTGACATTGTTGTGGGTGGCAACGCCGCTTGTCGTTGTGAAGGAACGGCGACAACAACACAAAGGGATGCACGGGTTGCATGAGTTATCTGGGCCACTGCGGAGGATTTGCATCTGTGCATCTGCTCTGAATCCTTGTCGTCGTTTAGGCTTATCGTGCGAGTGTCTCCGTGTCACGTGTAGAAGGAAGCAAGGAGGCCATTCATCTGGGATCCAGCAGTCCCGCTATATTATAGCAGAACTTCTGGGGGGTGACGGCACAGAGACTGGGCCAGAAACCAGAAACTGTAAAGGGGCGGAGTTACGCCTTGTTTCCTGTTTCGTTACAGAGATACCGAAGAGAAACTTTACGATGATTTACGTGAGTGGATGAAGCTTTCAGAAGGGGGTTTTAATATGTGTATTTCTACAGCGACCAGTCTACACGGTGTTATTTATTGTGTTTTAAACCTTCAAAGCCACTTCTTTACAGTTTATTAGAGCTGGCCGAGTTTGCGTTTGTTCTTGATAGCCAATTACACACATACAGATCCCCGCCTCCAGCAACCTGATTGATCAAAACAAATATGAAGCTAAAAAAGAGCCCCGTTTCCCCCCTGATTTGAGCTCATCTGCTATCAGACTTTACATTATTAATCTAAAGTCTGATGTGTGAGTCTAGGAGGCCATATAATCAACACAGAATACAATAACATTTCAAAGAGGCTCGTGTTTGAATCGTACATTCAGCCACAGTGGCATGTGTGCACAGACAAACTGTCTTTTCTTTGTGTTCCACTCTCTCATGGAAGTAGGATGTGTCCGCACCCACGCTTGCAATACGTCCATCAATAGAATTACGCCTAATGAGTCCTTTCCGCCCCGCTGTGGACTTTTCAAGACCCTTCTGATTAGAGGTGGTCCAACATGGTAATTCCTGAATGGCTTAAGTTTGCAGTCTCTGGCTGATTGGCCCTGTGTCCATGCAAAGTGTTTATTGCGTAACAGAGCTGAAACAACAGTTTAATTAGCCAGAGATGGACCTAAAAAAAAAAAAGATAATAATACAAAATAAAAAACCACACAGAACAAATCTCGTATTTAAGTTTTCAATTAGCCCAATTAAGAGCAAAATGAATGAAGAAACAACGGCACAATGGGATCCGTGTTGCTGGCAAGCACTCTCGCCTTCCGCCGGTGCACTTCGCTCGCTTCAGAGACGTCTCAGAGGCTTTTGCTTCTGATTTTGCGCGCCTCCATTTCAGATCTCGGCGGGGATCCCAAACAAAGCCGGTGAAATATGCACAAGCACTCCAGAGAAATGATGCTAATGAAGGGAAAAACAAAACAAAACAAAAAAAAAATGTGAAGAAGAAGAGAACCTTATCATGACGTTCCTTTCCCATGAGCCCCAGATTAAAAACTCATTCATTTGTTAAATATTTTACACATCTACGCTTGAGCTGAGGGATTTGGGGGGTACTTCATGTTATCTTGTGAGTGCGAAATGGCCCCCCACACAGATATTGGCACAGACAACCTGGCATGCACATATGTGTGTGTGTGGGTGTGTGTGCGCGCGGGCACTCATGTATTCACAGCATGGCCTGCTGGGCACACTTTCCTTTTGTTTCATATCATGTTTATTCCAGTTTCGTCCCCAATGTCCACAGTCTATACCTGTAGGGATCCTTGAGTAAGATGCCTAACTCCTACCTGCTCCTTAATGGTCTTGGTAACACTTTACAATAAGGTACGCAAAACTTGGGTAGTTACTGAGGAACGAATGATGAACGACCAGGGCCCTAACTGGGGCCCTAACGGGGCCCTAAGTGACAGTTACTCAGTAACTACTGAGGAGTTACTGGTAAACAGACTAGGGGACTACTGTATTTGTTACTGAGTAACGAATGATGAACGACCAGGGCCCTAACAGGGCCCTAACGGGGCCTTAACAGGGCCCTAAGTGACAGTTACTCAGTAACTACTGAGGAATTACTGGTAAACAGACTAGGGGACTACTGTATTCGTTACTGAGTAACTGTCACTTAGGGCCCTGTTAGGGTTCCAGTTAGGGCCCTGGTTGTTCATCATTCATTACTCAGTAACGAATACAGTAGTCCCCTAGTCTGTTTACCAGTAATTCCTCAGTTACTGAGTAACTGTCACTTAGGGCCCTGTTAGGGCTCCAGTTAGGGCCCCAGTTGGGGCCCTGGTTGTTCATCATTCGTTACTCAGTAACGAATACAGTAGTCCCCTAGTCTGTTTACCAGTAACTCCTCAGTAGTTACTGAGTAACTGTCACTTAGGGCCCCGTTAGGGCCCCAGTTAGGGCCCTGTTAGGGCCCCGTTAAGGCCCCAGTTAGGGCCCCGTTAGGGCCCCAGTTAGGGCCCCAGTTAGGGCCCTGTTCGTTCATCATTCGTTACTCATTCGTTACTCAGTAACTACCCACGTTTTGCGTACCTTATTGTAAAGTGTTACCCATCATTCGTTACTCAGTAACGAATACAGTAGTCCCCTAGTCTGTTTACCAGTAACTCCTCAGTAGTTACTGAGTAACTGTCACTTAGGGCCCTGTTAGGGCCCCAGTTAGGGCCCCAGTTAGGGCCCCAGTTAGGGCCCTGTTCGTTCATCATTCGTTACTCATTCGTTACTCAGTAACTACCCACGTTTTGCGTACCTTATTGTAAAGTGTTACCCATCATTCGTTACTCAGTAACGAATACAGTAGTCCCCTAGTCTGTTTACCAGTAACTCCTCAGTAGTTACTGAGTAACTGTCACTTAGGGCCCTGTTAGGGCCCCAGTTAGGGCCCTGGTCATTCATCATTCGTTACTCATTCGTTCCTCAGTAACTACCCAAGTTGTGCGTACCTTATTGTAAAGTGTTACCATGGTCTTAGCTCAGCGAACGTTGCTTTGGATAAAAGCATCTGCTAAATGACAAAATAGTAGCAAATACTAAATGAGTGTACTAAATTACCGTTGCTGCTTTTTTTACAACAGCAGAATTGTATTTTCAATACACCACTACATTATATTTTCCCTCTTTCTTTCGCGGGGCTATATTTACTCTGCCCTGGGAGGTTTGTTACGGCCTATCCGGGGCTATCCGTCACTTACTGCACGCCGCCGCCACCGCCGCCGCATCCGGTGGGTGAGGATGGACTCACTCTGGGCGTGTGGTGGAGCCCACACCTCCGCCGCCGCCGCCGCACGGCCGCAATTTAGTTTAACTCACTCGCAAGTAAGCAAGCACAGGGTTCATGCACGCGCAGGGACAGGTCGTCCACAGTGAGCTGTGGATGGAGGGGGGGGGGGCAAGGGGAAGTAATGCAGCAGAGCTCAAAGCCATTACGCCTACCCTGAAATTAATCCACAGGGGACAAAGCAGCGCTACGGCTTCATTCCTGGATAAGGATACGAAAAAAAGCGGGTTTTGGGATTTGTGTTTGTATGTGTGAGTGTGTGTGTGCGTGTGCGTGTGTGACAATGTGTGTGTGTCTGTGTGTGTATGTGTGTGTGTGCATGGTTTGACTATGTGTGTGTGTGTGTGTGTGTGTGTGTGTGTGTGTGTGTGTGTTGGGGTGATCAGTTGAAAGGAGGCAGAGGGTTGGGGTAGGTGAGGGTGAGGATGGGGTGATGGGGTGAGGGGGGGTGGAAGGGGGGGGGGGGGGGGGGGGGCGTTGGCATAATTAGACGATCACAAACTGTACCAGCGGCTCGGTTTTCACTCTGCGGTCCAAATTACAAAGCGTCATATTTTTAAAGTCATGCTGACATTCCTCGGTCCCCGGCAGCTGCCAAGAACAACTGAAGCGCCGGCTTGTCTTGGCGCGCGATCAAAAAGACGGACCCAACACTCCAGTCACACAGCAACTGAAAACATTTACACAGCTGGGACCCCCGAACCCCGGGGCCCGCACTGCCCCACTGCAGCGACCTGCGCTGGGCCGGGGTGGAGGGAGGGAGAGAAAGAGAGAGAGAGAGAGATGGTGGGGGGGAGATGGGGGAGTGTTGGACAGACGGAGTGAGAGAGAGAGAGAGAGAGAGAGAGAGAGAGAGAGAGAGAGAGAGGGAGAGAGAGGATGGGGGGGAGATGGGGGAGTGTTGGACAGAGGGAGTGAGAGGGAGGGAGACAGACAGAGGGAGAGAGGGAGGGAGAGGAAGGATCGGTGGGAGGTCAGAGGGCTGCTGGCCAGGTGCTCGAGGAAAACGCGCGAGGTCCAAGTGTGGAGTAGAAAGATAATGAGCTCATTGCCTCCTTGACACGCTGCACAGCCATGTGTTTACCTCTGACTAGACACACACACATGCGCTGATGATGTGCGCCACACACACACACACAAACACACACACACACACACACAAGCAATACAGCATTTTTTTTTCATGTGTTGACAAATTTTGATCAGCGGCTCTTTTCCAATCAATGACTCGATTTGTACGGTATCACGTTACATTATGTGATATCGACGCATTACCATAAGCGGGCCTAAAATAAAAGTACGACATGCATGAAATGTGATTCGCATCCCAGGTTTGAATATTGTTCCACCGTGTGCTCGGCGGCGCGCCGGAGGCCATTCGCGGACGACTCTGCCAAATGGAGTTTTCTGCATATTGAAAAACCATTAGAAAGAAATATAATATTGTTTTACGGAGGAACTCCTGCCCAGCGGTCAGCGGTCCAACACATGAGATGCTAGTACGTGTACACCTGTTATGATCGGCGCTGGAAAAACATGGGCACGAAGGGGAAAAACATCTCGCTGAAGCACAATTCGAACCCCTTGAGTTCTTCTTGTTTGCTTTCAAAAAAATGGCGGAAAATTGATTGCTTCGGCATACGTTTGGCCGACATGCGAGGCGATGTTAAGACAAAAAAAAACAACCATCTGGTAACACAATGTAATGGGTAAATGGAAGACGCAAACATTCATAGATAGTGATACGAGATACGGGGAGGAGCAGATGGAGGAAAATAGACGGGCACACTGGCAAGTGGACACACACACACACACACACACATTAATAAAGACTGTGATGGATACAAGATTGAATCATAGATACAATACAATGTATAGGTATACGTAGATACATAGATACATACATACACACATATATACACACAGACAGACACACACACACACACACGTAGATAGAGACTGTGATGGATACATAGGAGATTGATTTATAGATACATTACATAGGTACATATAAACATACATATATGTAGAAATGTAGATATACACACACACACCATATATAATACATACAAATGTACATATAGGTACATTTAGTTCACATGGGAAAGATTTGTCTGCTGGAAGTTGTCCCTGGGGGATGGGGGGAGTCGGGGGGAGGGGCCCGGACCTGGGGTTATGTCTGGGTTTAAACAGTACACGTCCTGAATCTGATCCAGGTGAGTGGGAGGCAGCTGTGGAGGGGGAGTGTGTGTGTGTGTGGGGGGGGGGTGTCTGTATGAGAAATGTAAAGAGAAGAGAGGTACTGTTTGACTGGTGGGGGTGGGCGGGGGAGAGGGGGGGGGGGGGCAATGAATCCAAGGTTGTGTTGACCCCTCATGACCTCATCTCAGCAACTTTGAAACCCCAGAGGACCAATGACATCACCGCCCCATTCCAGGGGAGAGAACCAAAGCACCTCAGTCCTGGGACATCTTTCTACACACACACACACACACACACACAGGAGCACACACATATGTGAGCATACACACACACGCACACACATATGTGAGCACACACACACACACACACACACACACACACTGGAGCACACACATATGTGAGCATACACACACACACGGGAGCACACACATATGTGAGCATACACACACACATACACACACGCAAACGCACACACACCGCACAGACATGCAAACACACACGCATAGACACATAAACACACACCCTCTACAATCATATACATAAACCCAGACAACTAATTTCACATATACGATCAAACACACTTCCATACGTAGACACCTAAACATACTCAATAATACCATAATTCTTTCCACATACGCCCACACACACACACACACACAAACACGCACACACACACACACGCACACACACAGACACACACTTACACAGACACACATAGGATTAATCCCCGTTGCTAATGTGCCTATGAGTACATGGACATTTGGCACCATGGAAACAAGAGACGGAGTGGGCGGGAACTTCCCATAAGTAGAACCAGATTTGAGTTGTGGACGTACAGTTTTTTTATGAACCCTGCTCTTCTTCTTCTTGAACGCTACTCCCATGAAATGCAACGCTCTGTGAACTGCGAAGACATAATATGACATAGCCATGACCTATTTCTTCCAACACAGGGCTCCCTTCACCTGTGTTTCCATTGGCCATAAAGCAGGTGTACGTCTTGAATACGATCCGTAAATAATTGCAGACCGCGATCCAACATTTCTCTCGGGCTCATAGGGAGAGCGTTGGCTGAATGTGTTTTTTTTGTCTCTGTTTTTTGTTAATCTAAAGCTCAAAGGAGTTAAGCCACATATTAGCATCGCCCCGGTATGGCCTTTCTAGAACCTCCTATCCGTACGGTGCAATTACTACAACACATTGACAAAGCCAGCGGAGACCACAACGTGTTTGTTAGGACAGACACGTTTATTTGCCTCTTGAAATGTATTTGTCCTCATCTCTGTTATCACTTTTTGCCATTAAACAGAATCATTGAATGTCAGTTCGCTCAAGTTACGAAGCTGTTTTTGGAGCAAGACATCTAATAGCAAATAACAAGTATAAAATCAGTATAAGAACGGAGGAAACAAACAGTTATAAAAAAAAAAACCTTGTTATATTTGTACAAAAGGGCCGAGTTAATGTTGAATGAGTTTTACCACCAATTAAATCAGTTAGTCTAACCAGTGAGTCTTCCTCAGTGTCTAAGAGAATTAAAAACGCACATCATTCCCCCTATACCTCTCACCAGCAAAGTCAACAACAGTGATGAAAAACATAAAACGAACACAGCGTTACACAGAGTTACACAGTGAATTATTTGATTATCCCCCAGGGATGACAGAGAAGCAGTAGATTAGAACAACACAGAGCCATGAGAATGGGCTAGGTGCTAATTGTGGTAACTGTGTGATTGGTATAATGGCGCTTCATGGCTTAGGAGGTGGTGGCGGATAATAAAGTGACAGTGCGTTTAGCTTCAAATCATGCGGAAGACGCGTGCTGCGTTGGCTGACGCGGCCGGAGAGGACTGCTCAATTAGAGAGCAGATTTAAGATGAGAGCGTTGATTCCCCCATCCCAATTAATTAGCACTGGGAGAGGGAGAGAGAGAAAGAGAGAGAGAGAAAGAGAGAGAGAGAGAGATTACTTCCTACATGAGAGAGAGACTAAACCATGAAGAGCACCCTCCAGGGACCCCCCCCACACACACACACACACACACACACATACACCTCACTTTCACTGCTGGTCTAGCTGTCTGCCATCTGTCTGTCTGCCTGTCTGTCTTTTTATTTCTTCTCTCTATGTATCTTTTCTTTCACTGACTCACTGAATATTAAATCCATACTCCTTTTTCTCACCTCACAGCTCCCTCTGGCTTTTGCTACCTTTTTAGCGCGACTACAAACTGTGAGCAGTGTGACTTCACGATTATAATTTGCCCAGGAAGCGATGACCATAGCAGTACGGCCTTGGTTTGAACAAGAGCGGTGAGTTTAATACACAACCAAAGAGAAACACACACACACACCGAACACACACACACACACACACACACACACACACGGGCATTACAAATCCTACAGATTTGTAACCATGCATTAGATCTCATTAAATCACTCCATACATACATTAGTAGGAGCCATTCATCCATTGTTTTATTGTTACCATTTGGGCGAGTAAATTACTTATTATAAACACCGTTTTCATGCAATCAATAGTCTTTGTGTAATCGTTTATATTTATGCTTTGATAAAAGCATATCAAATTCTTTTTTATACATCGAGTCACAAAAAAAAGACCAATCCATAGCCTGCATATTTATTGTGGGTCCGTATAGCCGATCCCCGCAGCGCTTTGTCGATAAGAAAGAGCTGTGAATATATTGTGTGTGTGGACCCATGACCCCGTCGGCCTCACTGTCAGATAACTTATAGTATTAATGCCATGGCCCACCAGCCATCTATCAAAACACAGCGGAAACGTCAATATCTGAGGCTCTTCCCAAAACTGTAAAACTGGCCCTGGTTAAGAAGGAGGGAAACAGCATCTGATCGATCGGCGGTCCGAAAGCAGAGTCCTCCTTTACGGGAGGACTCTTGTCGTCGTCTCCCCTGCTTCTGTAAACTGTAATGGAATGTAAAACAATACTGTGGTGGTGGGAGGTGATCGAGGATGGGGTTCGATATCCTATATAATTGGTTGTGTGTAATACACGCGGTATTTGTTCGTCGCAACGGTTCATCCGATGGTTAAAATGATACAAATGGAATGGCTTCTCCAGACTTCAAGCTGAATCCAAACTGTATATATATATATATATATATATATATATATATATATATATATATATATATATAAGAGGAACATAATATTAATCATATGTTTTAGGCAAATGTTTTTTTTTGTTCCTATGAAACTATTATTTGGAGAGTTCGGTGCTGAAGACAAACAGACATCTACGGACAAAAAAATGATGTGTATATATATTTATATATATATATATATATATATATATATATGAGAAAAGCAGATTTGAAGACATAACAGAACAAAGAAGGGAAATGTTTGAAATATAATATGAAATCGGAGCAGTCAAAGAAGGGGAAAAGGGGAAAAAGTATGAGAGAGATAGAGAGAGAGAGAGAGAGAGAGAGAGAGAGAGAGAGAGAGAGAGAGAGAGAGAGAGAGAGAGAGAGAGGCAGTGAGAGAGAAAGAGAGAGCACCAATGTGAGCTAGATAGGATGGCAGAGAGCAAGGAGAGTGAGAGAGGAGGAGAGAGAGAGAGAGGAGCAGAGAGAGAGAGGGAGGAGCAGAGAGAGAGAGGAGCAGAGAGAGAGAGAGGAGCAGATAGAGAGGAGCAGAGCGAGAGAGGAGCAGAGAGAGAGAGAGGAGCAGAGTCTGCCTGGATAGATGATTAGTATTCATACGGCGTAGCACTCCGGAGAGGATTAATGGACTCTGATGCCTAATATCCTGGAGAACAATTAATTTGCCCACAGTTTTGTCATGGTTGAAAGTCAAATGCTGGAACAGATCGATGCGCACAGCCGCCAGTGAAATCGCGGCAGCCCCTTCTGCCGGGTGCAGAATTTTAATTTCATCATCATCATTTTCCCTGGCTGCCACCCTCGACGAAGCTGTCCCTGACATGGCTGAGAGGGCCGTCACAAGCTGACACGCACGCACACACACACACACACACACACACACACACACACACACACACACACACACACACACATATGCATGCAGGCACACACACAGGCACACATGCAGGCACACTAAAATATACAGAAACACATACACACACACACACTAAAATATACAGACCCATGTACACACACTAGAATATACAAATGCACATACAAAACCACACACACGAAACAACATGCAAATCCCCCCCCCCCTTACACCCCCCCCCCCCCCCCGCCCAAACACACAAACACACATACAAAAAAAGTAATGTATGACACACACACACTGACTAATGAATACACACAGAGAAGCACACATGCTTTGCTTTGCCTACAAATGTGCAAATGTGACATCTCCAAACACACACACACACACACACACACTCACACACACACACACACACACACACACACACAGACCCCACACATGCACACACACACAGACCCCACACACACACACACACACACACAGACCCCACATACAGACCCCACACAAGCACATACACACACACACACACACAGACCCCACACACTCAGACACACACACACACACACACACACACACACACACACACACAGCTAAAAAGCAGTGCTGGTGAACTGACTAAAAAATCCCAACACCCATGCATCCCCTTCCATATACTTTTGCATCAATCAATGATGCAGGATGCATGCACTGAAACGCCGCGCTGGCGCTTTCAATCTCTCCTCCTCCCTAACTGCATGGCCGACCATAGACACCTTATATCTTCACTTTCATCTCCCCCACTCTTCCCGGTGACAGTCGAGGATCTCACCACCGCGCAAGAAAAAAAAAAATCACAGCGCCCAGGTTTTGCTGCTTCCCCAGCTCGCCTTATACATATTTAAATAGGCAGCGGATAAGATACACACACTATGAATAGACTTGAAACGGAGCATAGGGAAAAGAGACCGTCAATGTACACGTATGTGAATGATTCTTTTTTTTAGGGACCTGAAGTAAAATGAATGAGGAGATTAAAAAAAAAAAAAAGAAAACGGACTGGGATTGTTAACAAGGAGATATGACGTGGCTTTTCTCTTAGTTTTTATAAGGGAGGAAAAAACAGAGAAAAAGCAGAGATAAAGCGGAGGTTGCGGGCGCACCCTCGGCAACACAGCGCTGGTCGCCACGCATGGAGGCGTCGTCGTCAGGGGCGGTAAATATTTCATCAGGGATGCAGATGTGTCAATTAAAAGATACACAAAGACACAGCCAGATCCCTTGTCTGGCTCACCACTTTATTTGTCTTTTAGATGCTCTTCTTCGCTCAAGGATATTCTCATTAGCACATTAATGCAACACAAATGAGAGGGACGCGGGAGATGCCTGGGCCCGGGCCGGGGTGGGGGAGATACCAAGATGTGCTCTGGGAGGGGTTGTGCTTCACTTCACTATTACCAAGTAAACAAGCTCCAGTTGGCATTAAAACCATGGAGCAGAATTTAACACTAACACACCTACATCCATTTTTTAAATAATAATAATAATAATAATAATAATAATAATAATAATAATAATAATAACAATAATAACAATAACAATAATATGATTATTGTTATTAGTATTAGTATTAATAATAATAATAACAATAATATTATTATTAAACATATTATTAATATGATTAATAAGCATCATCATCATCATCATGATCATCATAATACTCACCACCATCATCATCATCATCATCATAATTCCATATGCATATGTTTTACTGTCTGTCTTTTAAACATAACATATGTGGTGGTAGACATATTGTGCGTCCTGTTTATTGTATCTGGTGAATTTGGTAAATCCCTCTGCTCTCATTGTGTTGGCACATCAAAAAGTAGCACTTTGTTATCACCAGGAGGTTTCAGTGAAACACGTTCTCCTTGCTCTCCGTTAGAAGGCTGCATTCACTCGACTCAGCATAAGGTCTTGGCCCAAAACCTGTGAAGATGTTTGTCATACACAATCGCCCTCTGCAGGGGAGCGAAACCTAGACCCAAACCCATGAATTATTAACGGACGCCGGGCGCTAATTTATTTAATGAATTAAGACGGAGTCCGGTGGGGGGTATTTCAATAATGGAGGACTGTTAGTAGTGTTTTAATAAGGATGGCACACACTGATTGGGTAATTACATTTCAGCTTATTCCCAGGCT